>JAWNLS010000643.1:0-62547 GCA_035042185.1 Drosophila kambysellisi | reverse complement strand
AAATATCTGATATAAATTTAGATAAGATCCCTGAAAGGCTTGTGCTAGAATTTCTTTATCAAATACTAAATCATAACCTAACTAATGAGAACTATAAGATTGTATAGATTTCATAACTCTCAGAGAATCATATTCAGATAACCTCAGCTGATTCATACGAAACATATATCTATCTTATCAAAGTATTAATATTGTAGTTCCTGTGGAAATCTAGCATTGCTTTAAATTTTTCATCGGCGCCCTCTTCCGAAACCCAACCACAACTGACGCATGCGTTTAGCTGGGCTCTCCTGGACTAATGCTATCGCAATTTACTCAAATAAACCCCCAAATAACATGGAACGGAAAAAGACCAGCAACATTGGTCGTCTCCTCTTGATGTGAAGGCAATTTTTGCGCTTGGCCATCGCCATTCGATGTACGCGTGATCAACGCGTCATCAGATATATACATAGACATATATTAGAATTGGCAGCACGTGATAAGATTTTTGGCTATCATTTGCCTATTGTCGTAATTTATTTATAGAACGAGATTAATATTGTGTGCGAAATCAAGTGTGTATACCTCTTATCATTTTTTTTATTTTTATTTTTATTTTTGTTGTAGAAATAATGAAAAGTTTTTTTTTGTATTTTAAATTCAATTCAAAGAGTATGAGATGCTGAGCTTTACTATAACACTAAATAATCGCGAAATTTAAGATAATCCTCATAATTAAGTAGTAATGAATTTGAGTTTCGATTCTCGAGGGAGCACAAATGAGAGTTCAACTATTCCAAGTATACTTTAAAGGCTACAGGAAACAGAATGTAGACACAGATTGAACGCTAACTTTCAACCAGATAGCCTAATACAATTGAGGGTACCACGCGATACGACTATATCAATAATTGCCATCATTTGAGTAAGTTGCTTCGCAAACGTCATAATACAACCCAGATTTTTCTGACATGCGAATTTTACCAGTTAGCCGATAACATAATGTGTATTCATTTGTCAGACATCACCAACAACTTGTTTAACTTTGTTTAACATAAACGAAAGAGGAAGCGAAGATCGCAGAAATGCGAATTCTGTTAGTAGTGTTATAGTTCTAACGAGATATTTTATTGTTTACGGGCATTACTCGACACTAAAGCGATGCTATTCAAAATCTTTGCTTGGTTATTAGATTAGCACATTACCAGCTTGGTTAAGTATATATAAATGTATACATAATGCACAAGATAACTGTACACATCGCCCACACCTCTGACAATTACTGATAATTAGCTTATCGCAACAAGCAGGTTAACAACCAACCTGCTCTTGACTTATGGAGGCAGCACCTTAAAAGCCACACCCATTAGTCAGATAATCCAGAGCCAGATCCAGATCCAGATCCAGACTGTAGTATATATTCTTATCACTGTTTTCAGTTTGGAACTCAAGCACGGAGTATGAAATGATTTATCTTATCGAGCTTACAATTTGGTTTTTATTGTAGTAGGTAAAATTGGCTAAATGGAAAAGGCCCATATTTGTTAAGTGTGTTTTAAAATTTCATAAATTTTAATTACCGTAATGCCTCGCTCTTGACTTTGCTTTTGCTCTGGCATTTTGAAGTCAGTCGAGTCTACAGCGTTCGACGAGTATACATCGTCGTTAGCAAAATGTGCAAGGTATAGTGACTAAATATAATCGCTGATTAAGTTATTTGACATATGAAAACAATCCGTTGGATGTATTTTTATTTATGTATTTATTCATATATTTGTTTTTCTCTCGCCCACACAGACCGTTGTGCTTGAGGGAAAGTATTGGAAACGTCATGCGGCTGTCATCAAAGCCGAATATAGAAAATGGCGCAAAAATTATAAATCAAAAGCAATTGGATGCTTGACTTATGATTCGGTAAGTCAAAACTTCTTCACATTCAACATTAACAATAGTAAGTTAATTTAACTGCTTTGATTTGAACTATGCCTTCTGCAGTGATTTTGTAGAGATTTCCATTTCCTTGAACTGCACCAATATCACCATATACGTAAATATGGCTGTGAAGAGCTGTCGATTGTAGTTTAGGGTAAATATACATGAATATATATATACATATATATATATATATATTGTCTGGTTTTAATACCTACCTTAAATAGTGTGCTTTTATCTAGTGCAAAAAATCCATAGGCTGTCAGAATGGGCTGTTGACGCAGGTTCTTTAGCAGAAATTTGTCGACCTATTCGCAATGTCGTCATAAATAAATAAATAAATTAATTAGTAATACAACTCGTAACCAATTTGCACTTACCATTCTGTCCAAGCCCGAGCCAGTTCTTGGTATTTTTGCAAGAATTTTGGCTGTTTTGTTTGCCTGTGAAACAAAAATTTAAAACATTCGTTGAATAAATAAAATTTCAGTTAATACAATTATTCGCTTTCATGCAACACGATCTGTTTGCCTAGGCTGAAATTTTATAAATTAACTAGGATGTCAATTTGTAATTCTATTATTTATTAATTTTCTTCATAATTCCGATATCTAAATATCTAAAAAATGTAATGTGTGTTTATTAAAAAAAAAGTTTCACTCTGCTCCCTTATTTGTATGCCTTGGTTGAAATGTTTAGAACAGAATAGGTGGGCAATACGTAAAAAAGAAAGAAAATAAATTATTTTTTGTTTATAATTTAGATATATTGACATTGTGGATAACCGCAATAAAATAAAAATATGTGAGGTTATTTTAAAAATAAAATAAAATCTTTTAGAAAAGACTATATAAATCAAATGATATTCGTCTAGAAATATAACCCCACACTTATCTGATTAAAATTATCCACATAATTGGGGCCCGATACAAATCTCTTGAATACAATTACTCACTTCGGCTGAAATGACATTGGAGCCCATCATGAGCGCCATCATGAACACCCAAGGCACATTCCAAATGCTGCAGGTGATCCACATCATGGTAACTTCGACAAGGTTAATAAATTTGCTCTCCATAACGGTGCTGATGAGAAACAAAGGCCCAGCTGGTGCCAAGATTATCACCAGTGGCACAATGGGTAGCATCAACAGGCCAAAGCAGATATTAAGCTCGACGGTAGTGATACCCAGTAATTGATATCTTTCGGAAATCAGACGCCTACACTTCGACATGGACTTAGTTCCCGCCAGCTGTGTGTTGCAATGCGCCAATCCTTCGGCGACAATGTGTTGCAAGCACACAAAGAACACCAGCAGCAGAGCCATCACCAAAAATGCATACGTATAGAAAAGCACAAAGATCACGACTGCAATGGTCATTGAGCACGACTGGAGGTAACCCAACAGATAGTTGGATAGGCAGAGCAGCAGAAGCACCTTATAGATGATAAAGTTGCGCTGAATTTGACGAACTGAGCCGGGACTGGAGCACGCGCGATGCAACTGGAGCATTTTCTGCACCAATTGCAAGTGGCGACAACGCCGTATATAGAAACATATGTGTAGCAGGCAGAGGACTACACAGCACAAACGCAAGTTGATTGTCTCGTAGAAATTACCGGTCTGATTGTAGACACCCGCATAAAAATCTCTTGGTCTCAAATACGCATACGTAAAACAACTGAATGTTGCCGCTATTATGGCCAGGTTGTAAAACAGGGCATAGCGCTCACTGCCTGGTGTTGACTGTAGCAAACACTCTTCCTCGTCGAAGCGTGCGCAAACCACACCCACCAATCGGAGTACTCGCAGGTATAAGCGCAGGTCGTGACTGTCAGACATTCTGGCGCTGACTAACCATGACAAGCACAACGAGACTAGGCCAATTAGCTTAGCGCAAAGATATTTAATTTCGATAAGTATAGACATATATGTTTGCGTATGTTTTGATTGATTAGTTGACTTAATTAGTTGCACCAACAGGTCAGATCAATTTTATTTTATAGGTAATAATATACAGCTGATTTAGGACTTACTTAGCTGTGTCAACAAGGCGCATCAATTTGATTTAATAGATAATAATATATAACTGATTATGGTTGAGCCTTAAAATTATTAACTTAATCATATTCAGATAGCTTCAGAATCGTCCTAAAATAAACAAAGCTGTCATGTTTTCGTAGCTCACCTAACTATTTAGAAATCATATAAATCGGAGTTTTGCTTTTTAGCTCAATTGTAGTTTTTTCCAAAATGTTAAAATAATGTTTTCTAAAATCCTTGGATTTTTTTATACTTATATTATTAAATAATAGTATTTTAAGATACCCACAGACTAACTATGATATAGGAGTACTTTATGACTTTCAAGCGAGCTGTGAGTCCTCTAATGCAAATAACAGCTAAGCTCTAAAAGAGCAGTCGAGACAGCAAGTGCATTACTGGTTTCTGAATTTAAGAAATAAATGCTTCCTGAAAATAAGGAATACGTATTTCTACTTTTTAAACCTTTGTAAGAAATATGTTTCTTAAAATTAGAGAATACAAAATCCGCAGTTTATTAAACGGACAGCAAAAACGTGAATTTCTTCCTGACAATCCCGATGGTATTCGAAATAAACTGAAGTATATAAAAAATGAAGCAAAATGGAAAAGCTTTTATTTTTAAGAACATTTTTATAACAATCTTCTTTTCTGTTGGCCAAACTCGAAGAACGCATGACCAAAAGTTCGAATATGTTTGAAAATATAAAAATGATTACAAAGCGTATATAAAACTAGTAAAATGCTGTAGTCGAGTTAACTCGACTACGATATACCCATACCCTTAACCCAGTTGATAAATATATTCAATTTTTTTTGGCAAATTTCCCTTTAAGATGATTTGCATTTAATTCCCCGAATTGAATGGCTACAAACACTTGCATATACATACATACATACGTACACGAAACAGTACTTATCGGTGAATACACACAAATATATAGATGCTAGGTCGATTATCATGTTATCTCTTTCTCACACATGCGCTCGCCTATTTATATGTATGCAAAAAATGCTTGCGGCTGCTGATAGAAATGAGATCAATATGAGAATATATTTTCGACTATAACTTTGGTGTTTCTTTTCCGATCTTAATGAAATTGATCAATTGATCAATAATATGTATATGCATATTATGTATTAATTAGAAGCCTCTCCCTCTTAAATTGGGAAATTTATTGCTATCGGAAATTGAAATGTATCGATAATTCAGAAACTGAGGCAATTATCGATACAATAAAGCAAACTTGATCTGCGCCTGGTACACGAGAGCTTATATTCCAATTTGTCTCTAGCTCGTATAGTCTCTGAGATCCGCGTGTTCATACAGACGGACGGACAGGGCTATATCGACTCGGCTGTTGATCCTGATCAAGAATATATATACTTTATGGGGTCGCAGATGCTTCCCTCTGCCTGTTACATTCATTTGCACAAAACCATTATACCCTTTTTACCCATTAATTTAATAGGTTAAGTGTATAATGATGAGATTCAGAATTTGGTAAGAAGTTCGAAAGTTTTAAAATATCCAAATAGGTACCAAATTATCTATGCTAGATAATTAAACTGGGCGGATATTATGATAAAACGTAAAACTTCAAGCTGAGCAGCTGAGCAGTCAATATTACCCTTCAGCTTTCAAAACAAATTAATGATATTTAAGCAAAGATAAATTATATGAAACATGGAATATATTAAATGCTCCTCTGTTATTGGTGAACATTTTTCTCAAATTAATCAGGAAGCATTTGGTTCTTCTCAAACCTAAGCTGATTTCGCAGGGAAACCTCTTGTTATCTTTTCTGTACACACCTCTTTCAATACCTCATCTGGTTGGAGTATCATTAGCATGGCGTACAACCAGGGTAAATTCCACATCAGGCTTGAGAATAGTGAATTCATTCTTTCAACGATGTTCTTCGTCTCAAAGGCAATGGTGATCATATAAAAGGGAGCAGCTGGTGCCGTAAAAAGCACAAATGCCGTAATTAGTGCCATGACCAGGCCAAAATCCGAGTTAAGCTGTTCATGGCAAACGAGAAGCATCTGATTGCGTTGCCTTAAGCGCCGGCGGCACATTGTTGTCGCTGTTGTTGTGGATGTTGTTGTTACTGTTGCAGCCACCAAGTCGCGATTGTAGAGGTGCAAAAGAGCAGCCAAGACTTGGGCCAGGCAGCTATACAGAACTACGATAAGCCCCATCAGCACATAGCTGTACGTGGCAACAGAGCTCAACAATACACAGCTCATCAGCGAAATCTCCGAGTGCAAATAAGCCTTGCTGGAATTAAAGCCACATAGCAACGAGAGACCCACATAGATGCAATAGCGTCGCAGAAACCGACTAGCATGGCAATTGTGCAGATCCTTTCGATTGTGGGAGAGTATCAGTGAGACCAGCGCCAATAATCGGCGACGTTTCACAAAAAACAAAAAATACAAGAGCGATATGACTACGCACGTAGTGCCGTATTGCAGCAACAAATACGTATTTCCAACGTGATTATATCCGGGAATGTTAAAACTTTCCGGGATAAGCATTAGAATCGCGAATGAGACCCATGCCCCAATTTGAGCCACAACAAGACCGACTATTGCCAAAGTCTGGTCGCTCTGGCTTGCGTAAGTCAGACACGCGTTGCGGTCATCGTGTGTCGCGCAAAGTAAACCGATACGCTTCAGGCTAAGCAAATAGACGCGCAGCTCAACTCCGGTAAACATGACGGAAAAGAAGCAACTGCCAGCGTAAATTTACCATCAGTCTTACACACATCAATCAATAATTTGTCTGTCAAACGTGGCCAGTGACGTAACAATCTAATCTATTTATGTGAACATTTCATTAAGCTGAGATGTCTCACTTGAATGCACCCAAGGGATGAGCATATTATCACTATGCATTAGTGATATTATCTAACCTGAGAAGTATAAAATGTGTGACTGCTTTGCTGTTATGTCAGAGTTGGGTCAATGTTAAATTTACCAACTAACAGAGTAAGGACGAAAATTGTTCATGACGATCGACAATTGTTGATATAGGCCATTTTTGTTTTAAAAATTCTACACCAAATGTTATTATTCCGAAATAATAACAAGACATTGTAACTTTTTTGGGTTCCTTCTTTCCCAAAAATGTGAAACCCATTTTCAGAAAATGTTCAAGGCAATTCAGATTATAAACTTCGACTCTTTATATAAACAGGGAAAATTCAAATATGCTGGAAAATATATTATCCTTAAGGACTAATCCCATGCAAGCTGAATTGAGCTTCATTTTGTTATTGGTAAAGTTGTGGCGGTTGTTTGCTGTTGGAAAGAAATACATTTTTGCGATGTGTCTCAAACTCGCAATATTTAGTTTTAGTAAGTTTCAGTGAGGCCAATTCGATGCTACTGTTTCTATCATGTCCCTTGAACTCTATCATTGAAATCTTTTTGTATTGAAATATGATGATCATTTCAGCAATTCAACGATTAGTTTCCCATAACATACCTGCACGTGGACGGTGTTGCTCATCAGGGCTGTGGCTGCTGTCATTAGTGTTGGGGAGAGCCACAGTAGGCTAAAAATGTAATAATGCCACGACGGTTTCTGCGTAAAAGTAATCAGGCGTATATATAATATGCTACTTGCATCAAGCGAGGAGAAGATCAGGCACAGCCAGATGCTAAAGCCATATACCAAGCTCATCTCATCGGTGCACAGGACGAGCAGACGATCGTGCAGATCGAGGCAGCTGCGCAGGCGCAGAATGTCGCTGCAACTGCGCTTCGGTTGCTGCAACTGATGGACCAGAATGTTGAGCTGCTCTTGATTGTGGCGCAGCAGATGTCGCACCACATGTATGAGGCAGACGTAGTAGCCCTGTATAAAGCTACTGATCACGGCACGCAAGGGGAAGCCCAGAGTACTGAAAGTAAACCAGGGCGAGGCATTTACCAGCCAGTCCATCAGACAGGTCTTTAAATAGTTGCAGAAGTAGAGCACATTTATAATCACAATGAAACAGAGCAAACGCTTGGGAAGCATCAGACGCTTGTCCATTAAATATTTCTTGCGATAGAACTCCAGCTGGCGCACGATGTGCATCTGCAAATACTGCAGCCAGATGAGCCAGGCGTTCTGTATGAATTGAATGACCAGAGCAGCGAATAGCACAAAACGCTCATAATGATTGCCAGTTGCAGTCATCTCGCGCTTGAAGCACAGGGTCCAATAGCACACCAGCAACACCATACAGCTGACCAAGTAGAATTGCATGAGGCTGTGCACCACATAGCAAATAAGGCTGCGACGCAGTTGAAAGCGTTCCCTTCTCGAGTTGTAGTCTATGCAGAAGATGCCCAGATATCGGCAGATGCGGTAATACGGATAGAGTTCACTTTGCTGATACTTAATCATGGTTGAGGCTCAATAATCGCTTGGCTAAAACTGATTGCTACTCAATCAGACCAAGGGTTATTTATGTCTGTTGCTGGAAACTAATCAATTAAACTTGTTACGCTTCAGCACTAGGCAAAAAATAACAAACTATTGTTGTACTGAAATAGAATATTTATATACGAACCTGTTTACATATATACTTTGATTTTACTAATTCTTATATCATTTCAATTTAATTTATGCTTTAAGTACTTTGTTTTAATTAAGTGAAATTTGAATATTTTAAATTTTTGAAAGCTAAAGTGCAAAATAAGATTTGATTAAGTTACAGTACTAATAGGCTTAGGAACATTATATAATTAATGATAACCATATCTCATTTTAAGTTTTAAAATTTCCTAGAATTTATCGGAAATAAGGTTGGGTCTGATCAAATCCTTCAACTGCTTACTTATTTATTATAAGTTTTTTAAGATTATTTTATCCTTTGCATTCATTGGCAACGGAATTTCCTTAGTAGCACTTTCTTTTTCACTCATTTTAAGAAAATCCTTAAGCGGTTTATTTATTACAATTATTGTTAGTATTTTACATTCATTGTCAACTGAATAGTAAAATTATGTTGACCGAAACTAGGAATCTAAACACTTCAGGGCGTCTGATTAGTATTTTGCTTCAACTCAAGGCATTGACTCACCTGCTCGAGCAAATTGTTACTTGTCAATGGCATAATCATATAGATCCAGAGGAGTATGAGCCAGCAAATCACCGATATAACTTCGACATATGAGAACCGGTCGTTGAAGGTAGATATATAACATATGCAAGCGGAATCCAGTACAAAATATAGAAATGGGAATGTCAAAGATCCGCCAAACACTTCCACCATCTCCTCCTCGCACGACAATAATAGTTCATCATGAATGGATAAGTTGCTGGCAAGTTCATCCATACTTAGCAGGTTCTCAACTCGGAGCTGATCTGCCTGGGCATGTAGCAAGATCATCACGACATGTACGAGGGATGTGTAGCAACTGATGACAAAATCGATCCTCACGATATTTATATATTGGCAAAAATGGCAGAACACTTGCTTTATCTGCCCGAACTGATTCCAATTACTGATCACAAAGTGAACAGAAATCCAGAGATAGAATAGACTGACGCACTGCAAGATGCAACAATGCCAATGTATCCACTTTAAGGCGTAAGGCCAAATCTGTGAGTCGATTAAGCAAATGCTGTTGCAAGTGTTGATGGAGGCGTAGCCATAGAAAAAGCCATATATCGGTTGCCGGTGATGCAACGGCAACAAATTGATAAAATGATTTACCCACACTAGACTCCATGCCCAAAAAATCAACGAAATTGGTAAGCACCCTGTATGAGGAACAATACCAGCAGCTGTTCGCTTCGGGAAAACCAAGTGGCATGCACCACATAGCGATGCAAGCATGCTGAGAAACCGATATCAGTCATGCCCAAAAAAACGCTGAGAGTGCAAAAAAGCAAGCAGCCTTTGGGTCTGCATTTTACAAGAGCGCTTCCTCTGTTTGTTCTGGCACAAGACAGATGGTTAACTGAACACGACATAAAGTTCGTAAACCTGAATATCCGAAAATGTATGCATAATAATGTATACCTAAAATCGAAATGCTAGATAACCTGATATCCGTTAATTAATCAGTTGATTGTTTAAGTGCCTTCCACTATGCTGTTGAAATTGTAAGTCCGCTACGTATGGAATATTCGGATGGAGTTATAGACCGTTCAAAGGGTAAAACATTAAATTATTTATGCGTCACTTGATTGCTACCTCGTGCAGAGGCTTAATTTAAATTGATATAAAATCAGGGTAACTGAATTATGTTTCGAACCGCCGATGATTTGATGAGTAGAATCAAATGGCAGTAAGACTGAGTTTTTGGTAAAATGGCTTAGTGAGAAGCATATCAAAGAGGCTGACATGCTTTTCCGTTAGATCGAAATTGGACACTTTAAAACCCGTATTTAGCTATCCATGCTGGTAGTTTGCCAAAATTGTGTACAATTATAATTTACATAAGAGCGACTGCATCTCCTGCTAATTCTTTTCTCTTTCTTACTATTTAGGGTATAGTTAGTTAATAGTTAGGGTATTGTCAGCATATTTGGAACACACGGTATAATTTCATTTACCACTTGAAAGACAACAGGTTGTATGAGTTTAAAAAAGATTCGTACCCAGTGTCTCGTTCATTAAACCCAAGACTACTGATAAGCAGTGACATACCTAAATAAAAAGAAACCGGTATAAGTCAATGGAACGGGGTATTTTCCAAAATGAGAACCGCTCCCCGTGGATACATAGCACACACATATAGCATCCATTAATATATTTAGAAAACAGTCAAAAACTTGAGCAGTTTCTTGCTAGCATACATCATTCATATCATATCATTATCATATCAACTAGGATGACGTATTCCGTCTTGTTATTAATATTGCAAAAATAATTAACAATCGTCAGATTTACTGCCTATCCACGGACAGTAAACCAACTTATATTTTATAACTCTAAAGCACCTGGCTAATTGGATTAATATCTACAGGAGATTTTTGCTGAACACGTAGCCATATGTTGACAAATGAATGTGTGGCTGGCATGGCCAAAACAACCATTTCCTGTCTCTGACGAGAGCTCCACGTTTATCGCAGCTATAGCGAAAATACATTCAGAGCTGAAAGAGTCAGCATCAGTTGCTACTGATAACAACGCATTCGAAAATTCTACAGATATCGATATCGGACATTCGTATATATATTAAAAAAGTTATATTATGAGCTTCAGGGTCGTGGTTGCCTTGGGCACTTACCTGCATTGCCAGATTGTTGATTGACAGTGGTATAATTACATACAAACAAGTTGGTATCGCCCAACTGAACAACTTCACAACTTCCATAAACGAGAAACGTTCCTCCAATGCGGCTATGTAGCAAATACATGTAGCATCCATTACATTAAATAGGAAAATGAATATAAAAGCGCCTCCAAATATATGATTAATCTTCTCCTGACATAGCAATAATAGCTCTTCATGAATGCACAAATTATTGGCCAGTTCCTTTTGAGAAATAAAAGATCCCACTTCTTTAGTAATCAATTGATCTGATTGTGCTTGGAGCACAGCCATTAATACATGAACTAGGGAGATATAGCACGTGATGATATAGTTGGTGCGCAAAATATGCACATAGAAGCCCAGATTGCAAAATATATATAGAGCGTTATCTCGATTCCGATCGATGTGAAAGTAAAGTATAATAATGACGAAGAAATACACGTTGATGCCCGTCCAGAGAAGGTGGAGCCGTCGAGGTCTGGTCAATTCCAATGTGTTCACTTTTAGGCGCCAGGCTAAATGAGTTAACGTCTCTAACAGAATCCGTTGCGATTCTTGTTGAATGCGTAGCCAGATATTAATAAATATCTGAGTGATTGGCATGGACAGGATAAAAAAGTAATGCAATTTGCTTACGAAGCTTGAGTACATTTCGACGAAAGTGAAATCCTTTGTAAAAAGGGCACCAATCAGAGCGACGAATAAAATAGTCAGCACCAAAAACTGAATTGTGTAGGATAACCAATTTCCATTGATTATATAGCATTTTAAATATGTTGAGTAGTCCATGTCCGTCAGTCCCAAATATCGTTGATAGTGTATAAATGTTAAAAGTTTCCCTTTTCGTGGACTTTGCAACATTCTGTTAAGAAAATGGATTGCGCTTTTAAACGTCGTGTGACTGACTGAATTAATGGCTAGCCTCATTGCAATTATGTGAAGTCAGCCGGAAGATCAGTATAAATTCTAATTGATTAATTGACTGGGTGCTGGCACTAAACAGACAATACATAGTCAATACAGTGACAAGAACACGTAAATGTTCACATCGTGCTGCAGTATAATAAAGAATGGGTCCCTCTGGGGCGTATTTAGATAGCTTTAAAAGATAACCTTAACATTTTTGGTGAGTAAAGGCAAACTTGTCATTGTCAGACGCCGGATTAAGTATTTTCCCTGCAAAACTAGAAATTTGGATCTCCTTAAGGAAATACAAGTTGCCAAACCTCATTATTTAATACTTATAGTCGACTAAAATCAAAAATATGGAAGCCATTAAGCTACAAGATTTTACAGCAATGCCTCCGGGTAGGTTAGGCTTGACAAACCAACTAGCAGTTCAGATAAGGTAATATTCTATCCCCACTCCTTGATAAATACTCTTCTGCTGACTCCTAGCCATCTGAAAGGACTTTGCATACGTTTTCAAGTGGGTCTGGAGTCTCCGTTGGTGAGTGTGACTGTAGCATTCAAATTTAACGATTTGCGAATATCGATTTTATATTGATTTCCTAGTCCCCTGGTGGACACCAGGGAACATACGAACAGAGGAACAGCCAGACAGATGACAGAATGATACCTTCGGTATCAAAGTATAAAATTCCCTATTAATCAGCAACACAAAAAGATTAATTACCTAAGGATTCAGTTTGCGACTTATCTCAGTTAGAAGGAACAAATTTCAGAAATATGGCGATATATTATAAATTGACCCCATCTGGGACAGGGAAAATTAAGAGTGTCTGGAAACAGTAACACACCAAACAAAATCGTGTATATTTATATCGAGCATTCGACAGCCTATTAACCTAATGTCAATATTCTTAAGCACTCACCTGGGTTACCAGATTGTTGATTACCAGCGGCATACATAAATACAAGCAAGTTGGTATCGCCCAAGTTAAGAAATACATCAATTCAATTAACGAGAACCACTCTTTCGTTATGGCTAAATAGCAAATACTGGTACCATCCAGTACAAAAACTAGGATAATAAATACAAAAGCGCCGCCAAAAATATGACTAATCCTCTCCTGACATAGCGATAACAGCTCGTCATGAATTCGCAAATTGTCGGCCAGTTCCTCCACAGATATAAGAGATCCCGAATCCTTGGTGATCAACTGATCTGCTTGTTTGTGGAGCATAACACTTATGACATGAACTAAAGATGTGTAACTGGTGATGATATAGCTTGTGCGAAAAGTATGCACATATAAGGCCATATTGGATAACAGATTTACAGTACGATTATTGGCGCTCCAATTCTCATAAGAGTAATGTAAAATAATGGCGAAGTAGTACACGCTGATGCCCGTCCAGAGGAGCGAAAGCCATCGAGGGCGGCGCAATTCCAATGTATTTACTTTTAGACTCCAGGCTAAGCGAGTTAACATCTCTAACAGAATCAGTTGAGATTCTTGCTGAACGCGTAGCCAGATATTAATAAATATCTGAGTGATTGGCATAATTAAATCGATGAGGTGATAAAACTTGGTAACAGTCCTTGAATGCAAATCCTTCATCTCGATGGGATTTTGGAATAAAGTTCTGACAGCAGCGAAGAATAAAATAATCAGCACCAATAACTGAATAGTGTAGGCGAACAAATTTGCATTGATTATATAGCATTTTAAATTTATTGAGTAATCGATATTAGTCAGTCCCAAATAACGCTGATAGTGTATAATAGTCAAAAGTTTTCCTTGCCGTGCACTTAGCAACATTCTGCCACAAAAACACCGGCGCTTTGTTAAACGTTGTGTGAATAACTGAATCGGTTGGTAATGAAATTATTTGAAATCCTTCTGAGATCGTTATAAATTCTAATTAACTAATTGATTGGGTGTATTGGAGATTGTTGATTACCATGGGCATACATAAATACAAACACGTTGATTTCGCCCAACTGAACAAGTACATAACTTCTAATAATGAGAAGTGAGTAGCAACCATCATATTAAATAGGAAAACTAATATAAAAGCGCCTCCAACTATATGGTTAATCTTCTCCTGACATAGCAATAAAAGTAACAGAATTACACGCTGATGCCCGTCCAGAGAAGGTGATTCCGTCGAAGGTGGTGCAATTCCAATATGTGCAAGTATTTCTAGCTAATAACTTGCAAATTTGCATATGCATCTTGTTCATTATCACGTCGTCTACAAAGGCTACGCAAAGCGATGCGAGCAAACGGTCGGGAAATTGCATTGATGTATCTTTGGAATATTTCCGGTGAATTTGACAGACCAAAGGGACCAAGGCATCTTGCAACCGATCAAGCTGGTCGTCAATCAGTGACAACGGGATGTGGTATTTAATGATTACCTTTTCAATGCGTCTGTAATCAACACAAAGCCGTGGTGTGCCATCTATTGTCTACGACTGGACTTGTCATCAGCATTGATTTAAAGTTCATTTTGTTCTCATCAGTTTCAGTTTTTATCTCAGGCACACCAACACTATTACCATTATACAATAATTCTGCATGTAGATTTAGCTCTTCTCCACCTTCTTGACACCACTAGAAAGTTCAAAACATAATCGTTTTCATCTATACGCACATAAGCTCCAACTGTCCTATTGTCTTTATATTATTTAAATTACGATCGTTTCCAAAACCAACTAAATGTATAATACTGTCTTTTAATTTTTGCAAACAAAGTTCCTCGTACAGATCGTCGCGCAGCACATTAAATTTAGTGTTTGAAAAATGTTCTCTTTTACCAGTATTGAAGCAATAATTTTCTTTCTTTCCATTCTGTACAGCTTTATCTTTTTCGCTTTACCTAATGTCTAACTCTTTCTCATATTTCCACTCAATTTCTCAGTCATTCAGATTGTTTTTAAAATGATTTAAGTCTTTTGCACCATATATAATATATTTATGCGTCGCCTTCAACTTTCAGGCGAGTTGCAACATCTTTTATTTGGAAGTAATACTCGTAAACAGTTTCATTACCTTTCACTCAATTGCTTGTGTATTTGCTTGCTTCACACTCTTGATTTAAAGTCGCTCAAAAAGAGCATTCTTCAATTCTTGCCACGAATTCAAATAGTTTTCACTCATCACAAATGGCTTGGCAAAGCCTCTAACACTGCAACACATAAGCAAAGCTTGTTCTTCGAATTCTGCTATCTACACTTCTACTTCTACCAAAGTAATTTGCAACTCACCTGTTTGGCCACTGCATTGATCATCAAAGGCATGCTTAGAGACCACCAAATAGGTATTATCCAACTAAGTACGAAGAAGACTTCGACAAGCGCAAAGCGATGCTCCAATGTGGCTATATAACATACACATATTGCATCCAGTATAGTATATAGAAAAAGAAATATCAAAGCAACGCCAAAAACCAGTACGATCTCCTCCTGACAGAGCAAAATTAGCTCATCGTGAATGTTCAAATTGTTGGCCAGTTGCTCTGATGATATAAGTGGAACTATGCGAAGTTGATCTGCTTGTGCCTGCAGCAAGATCTTTACCACATAAACTAGGGATGTGTAGCACGTAATGATGTAGTTGGTGCGCACAAGCAGAACGATGTAGCCCAGCATGATGAGATGATAGCCCAGATCGTGAATAGTGTTCCAGTAAAAGCGAGCTACTAAAATATCGCCAGCGTAAAAAAGGCTAATGCCTATCCAGAAGCGGTAATGCCAACGAGGGCGACTCAATTGCATTGTGTTAACATTTAGACGACAGGCTAATCGAATTATTATCTGCAGCAGAGTTCGCTGCGATTCTTGTTGGAAACGTAGCCAGATATTTACTAATATCTGAGTGATTGGGCCGATTAAAATATACATATGGTGGAACTGGTTTCCCGTTTCCGATCTCATCTCTACGATTCGCCCGACGAGCGCATTGTAAAAGCAAGCTATCAGAATGATCTGCATAAGTAACTGAATAGAATAAGAACTCCAATTTGCATTGATCACATAGCATTCTGCACTTTTTGAGTAATCGATATCGGTTAATCCCAGAAAGCGTTGATAGTGTATAAATTTCAAAAGTTTTCCACGCCGTGTTACAGTTTTCATTATGAGCGCAAAATTTGAATGTGCTTTGCAATAAGTCCATCTGGTAACTGAATTCGCGCATATTGCGGCAATTTCTTTTTACTTAACTGCTGCTTTAATCAGCTGAAGTGAGATTTTATCAGATATAATTATGCCCTTTAATAATGTATAGAAGTTGTCGTATTCAAACGTGCCCTGTATTAATTCCTTAATCAAGCATTTTGTGAATTGGAAGAACAAACCATTAGGAACTCGCTTAACAAAACTTAACTTAATTGCCGATTTAGTGAATTACACAGTTGAAGTGTGCTTCTAGGATAATTATTATTGTTATCATGTCCTGCTCAACCAGACCTATTCTACTTGCTTAAGCTAAGTGAAGCGCCCGAAAGTGATGATTCATCAGGTACACCAAGGAGCTGTAGCTGGTTATTATGAAATTCGCACACACATGTGTGAGCCGCTCACAGAAGCCCAGCAGACAGATCCAAATCATCCAGCTGTGATTTCAAATGAAATACCACAAAAAGTACACAGTCGAGGCAAATGAAGACCCAAAAGCGATATGGTCAACGGGAACTTATCTTGTCCACTCGGCTCAATCCCCGCAGCAAGAGTAACTGGGATTGCTGATGTGGAACATCCAAGTGTTAGCAAACAATTGCGTAAGAGACTCAGTCGGGATGACTAGATGGTCATATTCACCGCCAGATCTCGAATCGGTATCCTTGTAATTCAAATACCACTGAAAGAATGTCGAAAATAGAATAGTCCAGATTCGTTAGACCCAAGTTTCGCAGAATTTTGAACAAGGCGGAATTAACTAGATGGAATTTTAGTCAAAAATCTCCTTAGTTAAACATTCGCATTGATCCACATAAGCAATTTAAATTTCAATTTCTCCTCCCATTGACAAGATAGGATACGATATTGAGCACTATATAGTTGAAGAGCCTTGAGAAAAATTACAATGAATGAACTGCAAGCATTTAATTGCGTTTACTGATAGCTTATCAGGCTGAGAGTCCAATAAATTAAACTACTTAATAACATGCATATCACAAGAAGACATAAAAATTAGGAAACTAGCCTTTAAACTTTAGATAAAAACTTTATCACAAAAATCAAATGAAAGCATTCAGAACGCACGAGTTCTTCATAATAAAACGTTAATAAATAATGAGATTATGTCGATAATTCGCTTTAATTGAACTGAGGGAGATTGATTACAGAGAGTATTAAGTAATGACGGATGCACTGAAGCAACTTCATTTTATTTACCCGTTTTAGTAATTTTAATTGTAATAATGTAACTGTTAAGATACCGATTAATATCAAAGAATTAACTTTTCCCATCATAAGCATTTTCTCACTTCAATATCCCTTTTGCAGAAAAGTGAATTAGACTTTTTGGAGTGGTCACCGCTGAACGATAGGAACTTAATGCCAGACGACTGGACAACAGATACATTGTTCTCGGCAATAAATGGACCATTTCCCTTTCCGGATTCCAGAGAGATCGGTAAGTGCCCAGGCTTTAAATCAATTAACGATAACCCTTGGCTAATTTGTTTATTGTTTATGAATATTCATAGCACGCGGTGCAGGCATTGCGGATTTTATACAGCCAAGTCTGGGACCGCTGCAACCGAATTTAGATGATATCGATATTACGTTCTCAGGTATATTATTTATATATATATATATATAATCTTTAAAATATTTACTAATAATAATTACGGTTTTACTTTGCAATAGACTTGCTTACCACGACCTCGTCGCGCTTGCCACCTGTGCCCGAGGAGGGCACCGATGCGGATATGCTTAAGGGCGACGACTATTGCCTGCCAGCAATTGTTGGCGCTCCGCACACGCTCTACACCAGCGACAACATGATGGATGTGGTGGCCGCCAGCAGTAGCAGCGGATCTGGCAATGCTCAAGTGGACGCCAGCATGCTGGAGCTGAATACGACAAACATTGGCAACATGGCCTACGGCGATATTGGGCAACAGTTTGCGGCGGCGAGGCAAGCGCAACAAACGGTCAACGAGTCGCAGCAACAGCAACTGTTGGGCGACAGCCAGGCGGCGCGACTGCATACAGTGAAGCACTTTGGTTCCATTGGCAACAATGACAGCAGCAATCGCAGCTCCATCGGCGAGAGTTTCTCCAGCAAGAGCGTTATCAATGGACGCGTTGCAAAGAGTACACAGCGTCCTTTCCGCCGGGAGCCGCACAACTACGACAAGGCACAGCCGACGCTGCACCAGACGAACCTCTATCAGCAGATGTTGGCCGAGCAGCAAAAAAACCAGCAGCAGCATCTGAGTGGCGGCGTTGTGTTGCAAGCGTACCAGACGCCCCAACAGCAACAGCAGCAACAATTGCAACAGCAACAACAACAGCAGCAGACGCGGCTGCATTTTCCCACGCAACAGCAGCAGCAACAAAACGCTTACAATACTCAAGGTTTCTTGAGCAACTATACGGATAGTTATCAGCAACAGCAGCAGCAGCAACAGCAGCAGCAACTTAACGTCAAAGTGGAACCGCATCAGTCAGACATGTTGTCCTTATTAAGTGATGGTGCCTACAATTCAATTAGTTACAAACCATATCCGCAGTTTAAAAAGTCTGCTTCGACCGGCACCTTTTTGAATGTGCCACGCGTTCCACAACAGCAACAGCAGCAACAAAGTTATTTGCAACAAGAACAGCAGCAGCCGCAACTGCAGATGCAACAGTCGTTGTCGTTGGGCTTGGGTCTAAGCGCACAGCAACTTATACAGCTGACACGCCAGCAACAAGCCAACACTTCACAGCAGCAGCAGCAACATATGCAGATGCAACAACAAACTGTCGCCAGTCTGCTGCTGCCACAGCAGCAACCGCAACAGCAACAGTCGCAGCAGCAACAACAGCAGCCTGCCGTCAGCGTTGCCTCTTGGGCCACGCCCAACACAACTATCTTGCCAAAGGAGATGCATCGCTCAAATAGTCTCCCCCTAAATGTATCGCTGCCAAAGCTCATCCATCACGAACAGCAGCAACAACAGCAACAGCAACCACAGCAGCAGCAGCAGCAACAGTTCGCCGTTCCCAAATATCATGTGAAGGGCAAGGCACGGGTTCGCAGCAACTCAATGCATCTGCAGCACACAGTTGTTGCGGCCGGGGGCGGTTCGCCGATCAACAATGGACACGGCAACATCAGCAACAGCTGCAGCAATTTGATCGTCACACAACAAATGCAGCAGGCGACCAGCGATCCAATGCTCAATAGCACGCTTGCCCAACTGCTGACGTCGAGTAAGTTACTCTATCTATTAATCTTTCGATTCTTTGCTTGAGTGATAGTCAACTGATCAATCCTGGGTTTCTAAAGTATTCTGCACAGAAATATGTTAAATGGGTGAAAAACTTGCGAAGTGTTAGATCTCCGATAAAATAAACACCATCCTAACAAGCATAAATACTAGGTCCGAAAAGCCATTCCAGACTGACAAAGCTAGTTTCTTATAATAGAATTAATATATCAGTTAGGTAGAATTAAAATAGCAGTTGGTATCTTATATAAGACTAGCATGTTGCATCAACTAATTGCTTCTCGGGCTCTCCCACTGTAGATACACGACTGCAGGCTGCCGTGGCGAACAAGTCGCACCAGTCAAATTCTTCCGCCCATGCCATAGCCAGCGGCGGCGGCAGTAGCAGCAACAGCGGAGGCAGCAGTAGTAACGGCAATCCACAGACGCAGTCGCTGTATGCTGTCAGCAATGCGGCAACGGCGCCGTTGTCTGTGCCTGTGTCGTTGCCATCGCAGCACCACTCACCAAAGAAGTCCGTCTCGTTGCCCATGGCGATTGCTGCTCCGGCGCTGCATAGTCCGCCCGGCACGAAGATGCTCAGTTTTAGTCAGGGCACAAGCAATTTGGGCAGCAGTCTGAGCCTGTCGCCCGACTCGCCGTTTCACGACTCGCAGGATTCGCCATTGTCACCGGGCAGCCTTAAGTATCAGCCACGCGATACGCAACGTCGCGCGGGGCATATCCATGCGGAGCAGAAGAGACGCTATAACATCAAGAATGGCTTCGATACGCTGCACGCGCTCATTCCGCAACTGCAACAGAATCCCAATGCCAAGCTGAGCAAGGCGGCCATGCTGCAGAAGGGCGCCGATCACATCAAACAGCTGCGACAGGAGCGCAACGTACGCAAGGACAAAATCGAAGCGCTCCGTAAGGAGCGCGATTCGCTGAACAACTCTTTGATGTAAGTCCATATAAACATATGTACTTTTAGTCGTTTACAAATCATCATCTATTTCTCCATCTTTTAGGCATTTGCATTCTGTGCTGCCGGCGAACGGTGCGCCTGTGACCCGCCAGGGCACGGAGAATGTGCGTCAGCTTTACGAGGTCTATGTGCGCTATAATACAATGAGCGATTGGAAGTTCTGGATTGTAAGTTGCCTTTCCAGATTCCTTTGCATTGCATTGCTAACTAACTACTGACATTTTTTCAGTTGGGTCTCATCTTGGAGCCATTGTTAGCCTCTTACACGTCGACCGTGTCCAGCGCCAGCTTGGATGAGTTGCGTCGTACAGCCTTTCTCTGGGTGGATCAGCACTGTTCGCTCATAGATTTGCGCCCTGGTAAGTGTATAAAAATACACAGAACCTACCCTTTTTGCAACTCGTTTAATTAACACGTTTATTTACAGCCGTAACGAATAAATTAAAGTACCTGTCTATGCATACGGATATCGTCTCGGAGCCACCCAGCAAAATGCAGGATGAGGTGGCCAAGGCACTGCAGAACACCAGCGGCCAGCATCCCAATCTGCATGGCTCCTAACCGTTTTTGCTGGTCGTGATATGAATTTAACCCATTGCTACAACAAGCCCAATTCCCTTGGTTGCTGCTGCTGCTGCTCCTGACCACAGACTGCAGCTATAAACTGTACAAACTGCCGCCCGCGAGGGGGACAGATTTAATATATGAATGCAACGGATGCAATTGTTAAACGTCTAACACAAAGTTAAGACCCACAAAAGCCCAAAAGCCCGAAAGCCGTTAACAGATGCATGTATGCAGTCGCCATGCTAAGCAGCATATAGTGCCTACAATTCTATGATTTAAGCGTAAAATAAACGATTTTACAATTTTTTTCAAAATCTTTATTGCGTATCCTTTGTCCAATGAATAGTTCCGGTCAATATGCCTTGTTTGTTATAGGTTATGTTCATATTATGGCTTATTTATTGTTAAAGAAAATAAAGCCATGTAGGCTTTCAAAATATTTGCATTTGGATCTACTCCGTTGATCGGCAATTCTACGTAGTCATTTCGAAACTTTCATTCGAAATCCAAACTACAGGTTATATCGGTGTTTAATGTAATTTTTCAATTTTCGTCACGTTCACAACATTTCTGAATTTTAACTAATTAAATGCATTTAGCATGTAGAATTAGGCAGTGTTTTATTTACGCTGCTGAACTTGCATACTTTTGCATATTTGAATGCCCGTAAAAGTAAGCAGTGCATTTTTGATATTTAATCAGGGTAGTTACTGCAGGTATTTAAACGTTTAAAATGCAGGTAAGGAAAGAACAAATAATATTGCCTTATTCTCCAGGAATTCAGTCGAATAAGTAAAAAATAAGATTACAATTATTTTGAGAAACACTGTAATGAATAATTTCCGATATTTTCGACACGTTTGCCTGGTGTGCGTTACTTGTTGGTTAACTGAGTAATTGAGCGGCTGGAGAGTAATGTGACCAACTGCACTGTACTCGTATCAATTGATAGCATTTGTTCTCTCCCTATCTCTATCTCTCTCGCCTTTTT
Organism: Drosophila kambysellisi; assembly: GCA_035042185.1. Lineage (NCBI taxonomy): Eukaryota > Metazoa > Arthropoda > Insecta > Diptera > Drosophilidae > Drosophila > Drosophila kambysellisi. Next base: position 40,437 of record JAWNLS010000643.1, on the reverse strand, counting down.
GCTTGCAATCAACGTACAAATGAAAAATGTGAGTTTAAGTTTAGTCAACTTTTGATTGTGCTCATCACAGGCAGCGAAATGCTTATAGTTTATGTCGTGGGGATTCTGCTCCTTACCTGGTTGTGGCAACGATGGCACTTTGGTCACTGGCAGCGTCGGGGTGTTCCTTATATTCCAGCCACGCCCTTTGTGGGCAATGTGTGGCGTTTGTTGCGCAGCTGCTGCTGCTTTGGCGATCAATTCCTTGAGCTGTACGAGAGTCCGAGTGCTAAGGGCCACGCCTACGTGGGCATTCATGTGCTTCACAATCATGCGCTGCTGCTGCGCGAGCCGGCGCTGATTAAACGCATTCTCGTCGAGGATTTTGCACAGTTCTCAAGTCGTTTTGAGACCACAGATGCCATTGGCGATACAATGGGCTCCCAGAATCTGTTTTTCTCCAAGTACGAGTTGTGGCGCGAAACGCATAAGATATTCGCGCCCTTCTTTGCCGCTGGCAAGGTGCGTCATATGTACGTACTGCTGCAGAAGATTGGTCAGCAGCTCGAGGAGCATATGGCCCGGCAGCTGGCGGCCAGTAGCACAGATGGACATTCGCTGGAGCTGGAGGTCAAGCAGCTGAGTGCGCTATTCAGCACGGACATCATAGCCTCACTGGCCTTTGGCCTGGACGCGAACTGCCTGCGGCAGCCAGACGCCGAGTTTCGGCGCATGTGCGTGGAGGTGAATGAGCCGCGTCCCAAGCGCCTGTTGCATCTCTTTACCATGTTCTTCTTTCCGCGCTGCTCCAGGCAGCTGCGCACTCACTTGTATTCGGAGGAGTATGAACGTTTCATGCGTCAGTCCATAAACTGGGCCTTGGAGCAGCGGGCGGCTAGCGGGGAGCAGCGTCATGATTTGATTGACATATTTCTGCAGCTGCAGCGCACACAGCCGCCGGATAGCGTGGTACATCGCCGTGATTTCTTTGTGGCCCAGGCAGCGTTTCTATTGTTGGCTGGCTTCGATACCTCCTCCTCGACGATCACTTTTGGCCTTTACGAGCTGGCCAAACAGCCGGACATACAGCAGCGTCTCAGGCAGGAGTTGAAAGAGGCGCTAGCGCAGAGTGATAATGTTGATCAATTGGGGTATGAGACGCTTAGCGGTCTGCCGTATCTGCGCCAGGTGGTGGATGAGGTGCTTAGACTGTATCCGCCTACAGCATTTCTGGATCGCTGCTGCAACGCCAAAGCTGGTTACGATTTGTCCGCCTGGTGCTGCGGCTCACCCATGCGCCTTTCGCCTGGTACACCGGTCTATATATCCGTGCTGGGACTGCATCGCGACGAGCAGGTGGGAATTTGGATAAGTGCAACTCATTTTCATCACATATAAAGATTCAAATTTATAAACCTAAATTTGAATAATCTCAAATATTGTTATCCATGCAGTATTGGCCGGACCCATTGAAATTCGATCCGGAGCGCTTCTCCCCGGAGCAACGCGTGCAGCATCAGCCCATGACCTATTTGCCATTTGGCGCTGGTCCTCGGGGTTGTCTGGGCACGCTATTAGGCCTGCTGGAGATAAAGGTGCGTTTTCACTTTGATATACTGACGGCCTATCTTTCAAATAATCCGCATGTGAACCCCTTAATCTACCAGGTGGGTCTGTTCTACATACTTAAGAACTATCGCGTGGAGACGTGCGCCAAAACACTCGCTGAGATGAAATTCGATCCAAAGGCCTTTGTCCTAACTGCGGCTGGGGGCACCTATTTGCGCTTTGTCAAGGATCAGCTGTGAAATTGCCAATCAATTCAATAAAAATTTGTAGCAACTTTTAGATTTTCACTTTATTGGTAATTGTTTTTCACATATGTAGGTTTTTTACTTTTTATTTAAATTGTTTTTGTTTCTTTTTTAATTTTCCTTCATCTTTCGGTCAGCTCAAAAATGTTCACGAAGTTTGTCAGTTGAGCTGACCAAATACTGTTGGCCACAAATAGCTTATCAGTTGAGTTATCTGGACAGACTATAGACTGCATTTCTTGCACATAAAGCTGGCTTATCAGCCAAGCAATTGAATATTGGACTGTGCTTTGATAAAAAAGAAAAAGAACAATTTTAAATAAAAACAATAAAAATATTTATTTACTGTACGGGAAGGTTAATGTATGATTTTAGCTAGATAGCACCAACAATATCTGATCAGCTCGTTACTCTTGACTATCAACCATTTGTATTGTTTTGTTTTTTCTTTGTTGTTTTATTTTTCATCATATACAATTTAAAAAACTAGCTCTCGAGCTACCTGGCTTATATCTCTTCACTTTTTACAAATTATCAAAAATAACTAAAGCAATTTTACACACTCATCATTACAGAACTAAGACCTAAGCTAACACCTAATTGCATTTTGATTTTTATGTTTTAGTTTTAATGTTAACACAAAATTGTATTTTTATTTTATACATAAAAGTTTTCAGTTGCAGAATTGAAATGTCGAGGAATATTGTAAAAGTATACAAAACTGTTTTGCATTTATATTACTAGCTAGTCGCAAAGAATCGGATTTAGCAAAATTGAACAATACTATTATCAATGTATTTACGATTCAAAAGCAAAATGCAAACTTTACTTTCAATAAATTCTTCAAAATATGCATAATAATAATTTGTGAACTCTTGTATGCTGCAAACAATTTGCGTAGCAATTTTAATTTGGATACAACTTTCGCTGTTTCTTCTGTTTCTTTCCTTTGATCAGATTTTTCAATGGAAGCAGCGTACATATATTATGGCATTTGTGAATATATAGCTCAACGGAAGGTTTTTTTATTGATTCTCTTGTTCAGTTGTGTTTGCGTATTTCTGTGTGTGGCAAGCAAATTTGCATTTTGTTTTCGACTAATGAGAATTTTTGATATTCTATTATTCCTTTTGTATTTATGTTGGAAGCAATAAATTAATTATGGTTGCAAGTATTTTCCTTAATTTTGAAATTGTACGTAATTATTATTTATCATTTAATCTATTTTCTATTTACATTTAAAGTGCAAGAAATTTAATGCTTTTCTCTTAGTAAATTTCAAAAGTTCATTTTTGGTTTTCACAATATACAATAAATTTTGTGTTAGTTTTTGACTGACTTTGGAAGTGTGTTAGACGCTGTTAAACCATTAAAAAATAAATAAAAATGTGCAAATACAATTCAATGTTTATGTTGTTCTAAAATATAAGTTTATGCCGACTTTCGAAAGTCCAACCACTTCCAGAAGTGCCAACAGCTATGCTCAACCTAAAATGCTAACACACAGCGCTCCACAGCGGGAGATCCGCTTGCTAACATTGTGTTGTAAGGCATGGGTGGCTGTTGTTTGTTTTTTTGTTGTTCCTCAAACAAAACGCTTAACACACACACATTATTCAAATCGGTATATAGGCATATATATGTGTATATATGTATACAGCTAGTTACATTTATAGTAGTGTACTTTTGACATGACATACATGTATATATATATAATTATATATATAGAATTATACTCATATATAGGTAATACTATATATGTTTACTCTCACTATTAGCTTGCAAGTAGATATCATGTAAAAATTTAATCATTACATTCATGTATATACTTCAAAACTGATGTTATTCTTGTTGTTGCTTTTCTTTTTGTTGTGGGTTTGTTGTTTGTTAGTCTTCTAATACATTTTACGAAACGCGCACAGACACCGACACAGACGCAGACGCAGACACACGGGACACGTTGAATCGCTACTATCTCCGATCCTGCATGACCACCTGTTTGAAGGCGCCCGCCCGCACATTCGACTTCACCTCATGTCCGCCCAAAGAGGCGGTGCCATCGCGCGCTATATACAGTTGCAGGCCGGATGCTAGGGAAATAAAATTGAGAAATGTTTAATTTGAATATGCCGTTAATTGGTCAATTAACTTACTCTCTGCTGACTCGCCCAGCTGATCCAACTTGGTATCCTTCAATATCTCGTCGATTAAAGAGTTGGGATTGACGCGCGTCTCCTCGACACGATCCGAAACTCGTGGCCCATCATCGAGGGCGCCCTTCTTGCGTTTCTCGCCACTGCTTTTCGTGCGATCTAGAGATCCTGTTTCACTTATAACTAACGAACCGGAACTGGGATTCCTGGGAAATTAAAATGACAACACGTATGAGAATATACAAATATAAAATAAATTTGAGCTATAAATAAAGCTAGGAGTAATAAAAAAAAGAATTCGCATTGCTGGTTGGTCTGGTTTTAGGTGAACCCATTTGTTTTTAATTCACACAACATGGGGCAACACAAAGGGGAGGGGGACAAAAACAACAATGGAAGGCATTCAAAACTTGCCATGCCATGCAATGCATATTTGTGTGTATTTGCGTGTATCGGTGAACTATTGAACTTAGAACTAATTTGATATTGCTGACAAAAAGTGATGAAACAAACGGGAAAAATACCCATTTTGATAAGCATAGAAATCAACAGATATAAAAAAGGTTTCTTTCACTGCGACATCATAATTATTAAATAATAATTAAAAATAGTAACTGTAATTGATAAGACATACATATGTGATACATAAGACGATTATTTACACAACGATTATTTATAATATTCATAGTAAATATTATTTACAAATTATAAATTGATATACATTTGTGTATATAATAGAGCTTTTCTGGCGAGGACAACTTTAATTCCACAGTAATTATCAAAATATATATTTAGCTGATAGATTCTAGATATTTCAATTGTCTAATTTAAGTATTGTCGATTTGCTCTTGTGCATTATCTGTAGGTTTTACTGTAATTAGTACAATATTCAGTCTACTAAGTCGTTTCCTCCTCTCCTATATCCCCTTTGTATAATTTACATCTCTATTTAATATTCATTTGCTAGGCTACAAATTATAAATTTTTCTCAAATATTTATTGTCTGTTGATGTTTTACAAACAGATATATACAGATATATATACATATATTGATCTACATCCCAAATTAGCTTGTCATACCCCTTACTTTCAATTCGAACGGAATTTAATTATGCGGACTGAGAAGACTACATTGAACGCCACATAAGTATTCCAGCTCTATTATATATAAATGGGACAATCAGGTGTTAAATTGAGTTACGAGCACAACGACAACACTACGACAACAGTTTCAATGAGGCAGGCAACTAAGTACAAATCGTTTGGAATGGAGAAAGATAACCCACATCATGGTCACGCTGGGCCGGCGTATGATCTGTGTGGTGGCCAACGGTGAGAGCGTTGCGCCCGAGACGGACATCATTGTGGCCGAGGTGAGAGCGGATGCCTCCGCTGCGGCAGCAGACGTCGAGAGTAGCAATGAGGCAGCCGATGGATTCGAGCGTATGCTGCACGCATCTGTTGGACTGGCCGCCAGCGAACTGAGCGCATCTCCGGATATAACATTGCCCAGCCTGGGACTGCTGCCGTATCCGTTGGGTGAGCCCACCAGCGTCTGCTGTGCTGACCCATCAGCTGTGTCTCCTGCTTGGTTGCTGTTCGGATTGCACTGGAAGGTGATAAGGGCGCCGCTGCTGCTGCTATTGCTGGCGTTCGACGAGGATGCCGAGTGATTCGAGTGGATACTGGCCAGAGTTCCGCACGGCGAGGAGCTCGAGCCCAGCGCATAGCTGCCTGCATTTGCTGCTGCTGCTGTCGATTGTTGCCGGTTGCTGCTGCAATTGTTGTTGTTGTTATTGTTGTTGCAATTGTTGCTGCTGCTTCCGCTGCTGTTGCTGTTGCCGCTATTGTCGAAGAGGCGTCGAGGCACGCCGCTGAAGCTTCTGTTGTGTGTTTCACGCGAGTGACGCGTTTCGATTTGGATTATTTCATAGACACAGTTACAGATCAAAGCGGTTTACGGTTTGCATTTAGTATATCGGAAGACATAAGAAATATATGAATAAAAAAAAACATTTGCAAAATATGCACAATATAACATGATGAGTAAATTATCCCAAAATGAACTACGAGTATTCATATGCCATTCATAAATATGCTTGTAGCCATTTTTCACTTGTCTGGCAGTTTGGTAAAAAAAAGCATTGGATTCTTTAATTTATGCGTTTTTTATATATGCATATGTTGGGGTGGGTGTACTTATGTGGGTGTCTCGTAGGCAGGTCTGTCGTATGTGTACAAAATAAAATTAATAATCAAGATCAAAATTAAAATTAAAAGAACGCAATCAAATCAAATGCAATATCTATGCAAACAAATTATTTATTATTTATTTTAAAATTGAAGTAGTTTTTCAAAATTCATTCAAATCGCATTTTGCATAGCAACAAACTTTGATGAAAATTAAAAGTTAAATTACATTTTAACGTATCAAGTAGCTTCACCAGCGTGGAAAGTTCAATTTATTTCCCCGCAGTGAACCATTTAAATTGGTTTCAATTTTTCTGTCAAATTTAATGAAAAATATTCACTTTTAAGGCTCGCAAAATGCCATATTGACCTTCAGTCTGCGTTTAGTATTATTGCTTACTATTCTTGCCGTAGATCTCTTATCTATCTTGTAAGTAGCTGCTAAGCTAATTTATTGCACTCCCAACGCAAACAAAAATTGGTAATGTAACTTGGTCAACTGCGAGTTGAGACAGCAACTATTCTAGAATATATAAAGCTGCAGGCAAAAACAATTTCAACAGTTGTTTTTAGCCAAACGAAATGGGGGCCAAGGTAGTGCCGAAGGTCAATAGCTAAGCAAAAGGTCAACAGCTGACCGGCGGCACATGAGAAGACCGTGGACACATCCTTGCTCTAGTTTCCATCAGTGTTCAGCAATAAGCACAGATTGCAGGCGATTGAGCGAAGGAGGGTAAAACCAAATTGGAGCAATTAATTAATTTTAATTTTAAGTGCCTTTTAATTAAGTTATCAACTTGGCCCATTAAAAAGGAAATTATAACAATAGTCTGACATGCCGAAATCCAACAGACAAATTCTTGCTATGCGATAATAAAGTAGTCCCAGTTGCCAAATATAAGGATTGAGTTTGGTTAAGAAAAACAAAAACGTTTTCATATAATTCCAATACCCTATTGGAGGGTTACAATTTTGTGGTAGTTCTCTTAATACAAGGTCCATGTTAAACTAGCGTTTTAATTAGTGTCCTTCATTTGTGAGTATTTAGTAGGTGTAGAACCAGTGGCAACTTTCAACTGTACAGTAGGGTGACCAATCCCAGTGATATAGCCCTTTGGGATATGGTAAATTAATATACAAGTAAATATATAATACATAACAGCCTTAAAATTAGCTTAAGTCTAACTAAACCCAGGGGGATTATGATTAGTAAAATAATCTTCAACTTGAACTTTAACAAAACGCAATAAAACATAAACTGAAAAAGAAAACAACGCGGAAAACAAAACAAATGAGCGAGAGAGAGAGATAGAAAGAGAGAGAGAGACAGAACGTTATAAAAGAAAATGATAAACAATTTTACAGGGCCAGAACGCGACAGAAGCGAACGTGTGTGAAATGAGAACTGAACTAAGCTCAATTCCAGGACGTTTACGTTAACGAGTCAGGCTTAACGAGCAACGAGCAACGAGTAACGACTAACGAGTAACGAGTAACGAGTAACGAGTAACGAGCAACAATTAACGAGCAACGTTGAACTGCTCAACTGGTTAAATATGTAGTTTCTGTTATTTGTTTGTTTTGTTTATGGATATCAAATGAAAAACGCGACGCACCTCATGAGCTCGTAGGCAGCATTCGTGGAATGTGGCCGCACCAGTGACTGGGTGATTAGCTGCTGCTGCTCCTGTGTCACGCTGGAAAGCGGCGTGGATGAGGTGCCCTGCAGCATGGTGCGACGATAGGCGCGCTCGAAGGGTGTGCGCGACATGAACGATGCGTTATTTGTGAAATTGTCCGCCGGTGAGTCGACAACATCGTAGGTGAGCAAACGATTCACATAGCTGGTGCCCAGGGCCGGTTTGTCAGCGGACTGTATGAGACGATTGAAGCTCGGCCGGCGCTCGGAGGTGGGCGTGAGAAATGGATCCGGTTCGATGCGTTCGCCAAGGACATCGGGTAGGGTGCCCATGGAGGGCATCTTTTGTATGGGATAATTTGTGGACAGCGGACTATCATTACCGCCCTCCTGACCAATGAACTTGGCATTGCCGACCTTCGATTGATGCAGATGCGTTTGATGCTTCACAAACAGTTTGCCCGAGGATCCGTTCGATGCGGTGGAGCTCTTGCGCAGATTATAGCCATGGAGGGGATGATGAATATGCAGGTGATTGTGCTGCTGAACACGCAAACGCTCCTCCAGCGACTGCTCGCGTATGCGCTGGAACTCCGCACGCACCGCCACCTCAGAGTAATCGTCGAAGCAGAGATTGTTGAGCGATTTCATCTTGGGTATTTGTGCATGCTCCGCCAGCTGCTTGAGCCGACGCGGTGAATTCCTATCCAGCTCCATGGAGGCCTTGTGAAATTCCATTTCAAGTATGGATAAATTCTCCATGGATTTGATTTTGGCCACACGCGGCGTATGATAGTTCTCCTCGAGCCCCGAGTCATTGTCGGCCGAATCCTCATTTGGGTACTCATCGGATGAGCTTGTCTCACCGCTATCATATTGATAATCGGTGTTCTGCTGTTGCAGCAACAGCGGCAACGGCATCTCAGCCATCGGCGTGCGAAAGTCCTCGTAGCCGGCAGCATGGTGCTCGCTGGAATTCATTGTGGCGTTAGGCGTCTGATAGAGCTGCTCCTCGCTCACATATTCGATGGTGGTGCTCAAGCTGACAGTCACTTGCTGGTTGGCCGGTTGGCTCTTTGCTGCAGCGGGGCCAACTCGATGCTCCTGCACCAGACCGAGGCCCAGACCGAGGCCTTGAACCTGTTCTGCTTTGTGCTTATGCCGCAACGCTGGTATATTCAATTTCATGGCATTTATAGCTCTCTGATTGAGTCTATTGAGTAGAGAAACGGATTTTCTAAATCGACTGAGGTATGTTTGTTTATTTTAATTATTTTTTTTTTTTATCGTTTTTGGGCGACGTTCGTAGTTGGTTTGACATTTGTAATTTGTAAGGTTTTACATGATGAAGGTTAATATGTTTTAGTTTACAGTTGGTTAGTTGGCCGTGTACCCGATTATTGTTTATTTATTTATTCAAAGTATATACAGAACATATGTTGGTTATAAAAGAAGAAAAAACAAAAAGTGTTAAACAAAATTAGCCAAAACAAAATATGATTTACCATAAAACTAAGTTAGGAAACGCTAAAGCTACTTTAAAGTAAGACCAGATCGTGAAATGTCCATAAACGTATGCCAATTATTATGTAAGCTAACACCAAATATGAATTAGGACTTAAAGCTAAATAAACTCTAACATAGTTTTATAGATGAAATATTTTCCGTTAGGCGTGGTGCAATTTGAAAGTTAGTTGCAAATGCATTCATTTAAATGTGGAGCGAGCCTGTTCATTTAGTGTGTGATTTGATAAAATGGATATTTAATTCCTAAAACTGGAGTTCGATTTCTCGTTTGTTTTTCATGGAGTACGGTTTTTTTCCTTTTTATTTTCATCGATGTTTTTAATGTTAATGATTAATACATATATACTTCCCATATACACGGCACAACACATTGTTTGCGAGGTGTTCAATGTATGTAATTACCAAAAATATAGCCCTAACTTAGCTATTTACAATATTGTTATATATTATAATGTTGTAACCCTTGTAAGTGACCGAGCACAATGATTATGTAATTGCATGTTAGTTTACTATATTGCAAATAGTTGCAATTTCAGTTTACAAATATATATTGGTACATATAGCACACTTGGTATCATTATTTAAGTTATGCAACTACCTAAACTTGAGCAGATACATTAAAGGTTACACGATAAAAATGCGTTAATTACAGCACAGCAAATCTGCTCAAATGTCAAAATGTGAACCGTGCCCTTTGAAGAGCCTCATCATGACGCCTGCTGAGTTACCCGATGAAGTCATCGGTTGTGCATTTCTATTGAGTAAACAGTGCTCTTGCCTCAACCATGTTCACATTGTGCAGATGCAACCCCCCAACATTCATACACACATACGGATACCACCCACCCCGCCTACGCACCAGAACTTATATGAAAATGTCTGTTTGGACAGGGAGGGGGAAATGGATACTTTAGCTGCTGCTGTTTTCCTCAGAATTTGACCTTAAACTTAACAATGAAATTGCATTTTTTGTTTATGCTAAAATTAAAAATCGATAGCTAGAAAATAGTTGTGAGCTAATTTAAGTACATGATAAGAGCCTAAATGAACCATTTGTAACTATAAACTAGTTTTAAATTTATACTACATTTATTATTATTTACTAAAATTTGCAGCACTTGATACTAAGATAACTTAACTATGCAAATATTATAAGTAAAGTATAAAAGTAATAGGAAAAATGAAAGAAATTGTGATGTGTGTGTCGCTCAATGTATGTGTGTGTTTGTGTGTGTTAACAGTGTTGTGTATTAAGACTGTATTAAGTAATTTTAGTAAATATTGTAATAGAGTTTCTAGGCATGTGTCTAAATGTGTTTATGTAACTAGTGTGTGTGTGTGTGTGTGTGTGTTTCGTTGAAGGTTACACACAACTGTTTTAATATAGAGAGCTTTAGCATATATAGCGCATATAGTGTATAGGAGCATAACAGAGATATTTATAAGGTAGTTTTAATAGAAGGTTATTTATGTAAATTAAATGGTTGTCGCGAATTGTTGGCAACACAAATCGAATTCAATGTCAAGGCTTTATACAAACTTTTAGCAATACGTAATGACTAAATGGTATATGGTTTTAGTTGTTGTTGTTGTTGTTGCTGGTTAACTACTTACCTAGCATGCCCCGAGTCACCCTCGGAGCTCTGCCTCGAATGTTGACTGTGCGAAAAACTACTATATCCCGATCCTTTTGACATCTAAAGGGGAACACAAGTGTCGTTAGTTTTCTATACATCACTCGTACATTGGTCGCTGTGCAATTAGAACACTTCGAAGATACTTTTCTATGCAACTTTCATTTAACATTTTGTGGGTTGTTACTTCTAATTGTGAGGTTTGTTTGTTATTCTAATTTGCAAGCGACCGCTGTTTTGAAATATTTTATAAATGTGCTCACTTGACTAGTATTACTGGAATTTCTGGAGTGTCCCATTTCCATAAGCGTAGCGGTATTAACGCCTACGCCTACGCCTACGCCAACACCACCACCAACGCCCACACCGCCAACGGCAACGCCACCGGCTCCCGCAGCACTGGTGCTTACACCAGTGGTGCCATAATTGTTGCTACCAATGACGCCCAGGCCGGGCATCGTCTGTGTGACGGTGACTGGCGTGGTGGCACTGGCCGAGGCAATCACATGCTGCTTCAGATTATCCGTGGTCAACGTGACACCCGATTCCGAGGATTCGGACAGACCAGAGTCTGTGACAATGGCCGCTATCACTGCCTGTACGTCGAGATCCACTAGAGGAACAAAAAAAATACATATATATATAAATTTAAATGCAATTATATGAAAGTTGAGGCTTACCCTCCTCTCTTGTGCTGGAGACGGGGCGTGTGCCCGGCGCAGACATTGAGATGGCAACGCCGCCCAAATTGGCGCCACTGCCGCCCAGAGGAATGGCCGAGCCACCACTGCTAGCACCACCAATGCTGGAGAGTGCAGTAGCCGTTGGCGTTTGCAATCCACTGCAGGCGCCATCGTTAACAAGATCATCAGCGGTAGCTTTGCTCGGCTTGCTCTTCAGGCTGGGCGTGGGACTGGAATAGAAAAAAGCAGCATCAACATAGAAATTTTCACATGCGTACAAATATTAGTCCACTCACGCCTTGAAGAGTATATCACCGCTTAGCATATGCATTTTAATGCTAACTCTCAGCATGGAGTTATCCAGGCGATGGCGCGAATCGTATCCCTCGAGCAGAAAGCGGCGCGATGTGAGACCTGCGCCAGCGAATTCGGCCAGGTTCAGATCGATAAAGCCGAGTTTGTAATAGCTGCGACCGCCCTTCATCTCCTTGCGTATCGAGATGCGCAATTGGCAGGGATCCAGAACGCCAGTCGAGGCATTGGCGCTCATCTTGCACAGGAACGCATAGCTACGATTCCACTCGACCCGATGATTCTTCACCTCCTCGCTGTAAGTATATATAAGGATGACATTGTGAGTATGATTGTGAAATAATACTTCTAGAAATAAAATATGTATATAGGTTAAACTTACCGACTGCTGTACTCCTGAAAGGAGCCACCGTCCAGTAGACGTATCTTGGCAAAGAGCACCTCATTGACCAGGGCCACCTCGACCAGATCCTGTAGTTGGACCTCCACATTGAACTTGTACTTTTTCTTTTTCATCATAAAGGCCATGCCAGGGGCGCTAGGCCCAAGTAGTGTCATCAATTGCTTGCCTTCAAGCTGTTAATTTGCGGCGTTGCCACGCGGTCACAAATAAACTGAACTATTGCCTGCTGTAAGGCGGTTGACAGGCGCCGCCTTGGCCAACTCCTTGGCTGCTTAATATGTTTGTTGTCCCTGTTGCTGCTATTCGGAAATTTGAGCTTTGAAAATTTTCCACTGCACGTAATTTGTTGTCGACGTTGCTTTCAATCTGTGGGGCTTTTCTCTATATTTCTTACTATATTTCTGGTATTGTGTACTCGTGTTGAGCTATTTGACAGTCATGTTTAGGATTTGTGCTTTGGCACTGGCCTTGAATTCGCTTCACGCGTCCACCTGCAAAATAAAAATGAATAAAATCGTATTAGAGAGGATGCTTTGAATTACATATTGGGTTTTATTGGGAAAATATGTGTGTGTGACTTTAATAGAGATACAAAAACCTTAAGAGTGCTGTGTGTAATGAACTGAAATTCCGTAGCTATATACTCATGTTATATTCGTTGCTAGGGCATTCATTCAACTTGAATAGATTGAGTGAGTAACTAAAGAGGAGTCATCTTTGGATTATGGCAATCTCAATCTGAAATTAGCTCAAGCACCAAGCACCTAAAGAAGCCAATGAATATATTGACTGAAGAGTAGATGTGAAGAACCTTCTGTCTTGATAGATTGTGATTTGACAGCTAAATCAAATATTCCGAATCGATTTACCAGAAAAGTAGATTGCCATATTCCCTGTGTAACAAATACTTTGCCTCGAAAAGAAACAGCAGCCAATATTTGTTGAAATTTAACAATACATATTCCGCACACGTCAGTTTCACAACCAGCCATTATTTTGATATCTGTCCTAATGCTATAATGCTAATGCAATTTGTATGCAGATTCATTTATATGTATAGGGTATATTTCGAGCGAGCAGCCATTAACTCGAGTATTCTAAGTATACATGTTGGCAGATGGAACAAAGTTTTCTAGGCGCCTAATCGCAACGCTAGAGCATTCAAACATTGCCTCGCAAAATGAGGTGAGTTAAATTTATCGTATAAATTAGGCTGCAGCACTTAAATAATTAAAAGGGCAACACGCAAGACACCAACAAGAGTCGGGAACAGAAACTCTTTTGGTGTCGACTTTGCGTGTATGCCACGCTTTGATCAATTATCAAAATTTGTATCGCCGATTTTTGGGAAGTTTTATGACGCACTCAACTGCGTCACAGTTGCTGTCGCCTTTATGTTTCCCGGCAAATTAACACACGTATAGTATAAAACAAAAAAAAATTGTTGAAAATAATTATAAGAACAATTCCTACGCGGAAATTTTTTGGTTTTCCCCTCAACAATTGTTGGATGTGGCGCAATTCCGATATTTTTAGTTAGCTGACTAATGTTTGTATCTAAACTGTTCGGGTAATTTCAGACAATATTCATAATTGAAACGTGTACTTTCTAAGAGGCAGTTAATCTTGCATTAAACAATCGATTGAAATTCATTAATTCCCACGTAAAAGCACGGAACAGACTGCAAGTTAAATAAATTATTAAATATAAGTCTTGTTCTTTTCTCAGTTTAGCATTACGAGCAAAGCGGAACACGCTCAGACATGCAACGAATTTAAATTTCATAGTTTAACAAGTGCAAAAGATAAAAAATTAATACAAACAGCAGATTTCAATATATTACTGTTGTACAACTCTATTATAAATATGCCTTTTTGTTTTAGTTATTTGGTTAGTCATTTTGTGTGCAAAAATAATAGCAAAAATTAGTTGACAGCTTTTGAGTATTTTTCCTAAAGGAGAACAACTGAACAATCAACAAGTGCAAACAAACTTCTAACAAAGAACTTATTAGCTCTAATGATATTTGGCTTACATACTTCAATTTATGAAATTCACTCAAGCCAAATTAAAGCTTAGGGTCTTCTTCAGAATCTTAAACATATTCGACTGCCAAAAAACAAATCCGTGCCATGCCAATTACATCCATTATGACCAATCAGCTGGGTAAACAATACCTTAGCTGACCCCATTAACCCAGTTACAGCCGCAGGAAAAGCCGTAGACCCGCCCCAAAGGGAAAAGGATACAAAGAATGAAGGAAATTGCACCCCAAATCACTTGCAGCGTTTGTTTTGGCTGAGTTGCCGCTTTTATCTTTAAACACGCACATGTGACCGCACCCAAAATAAATCCTTGCCGAGCAACACACTCTTTGCCGGGTCCTTTGGGGAAAACTAGAAAGCAGAGTGAAGTAGTGAACATATTAACTGAATGAATGACTGCCAGACATATCCTAGTTCAAAATGCGAAACTATATATCTCATTTGAAAATGAGCTTTGTAAGGCTTGACCTAAATCGATTGTAAATCGGATTCGATTGAAGATTATAAATCAACACATGTGATGTGAAAATTTAGAATTAAGGCTCAAATTTCAACTTCAGTTCCTTTTCATTGTTGTTATTGGATTACAGAGTATTTCCACGCGCGTTCTTCAGTTTTTTTTTTTTTTACTGGATTTGTGGGTGTGGATTGGACCAAATAACTATAGGACCGCAAGGCATGCATATTGTTGTACTACTCGTGTTTCGTGTCCTTTTCCTGATGGCTTTTTAATGAGGCAGCTTGAGTCTATAAGGACTACACTGACTCTAGAGCTCTGCTCGGCGATTTTGATCTCGTTCTGTTTAGCTGACAAATGTAAAAACAAGTGCGATTCAACTCGAGCTGATTGTGAATTGATTGCTCTCTGCCATCTAGCCCAATCAGTGTGCCGCAGAAGTCAATTAACGAGCGTTCACAAAATTGCCGTTGATTAGGTCAACTTGACCTTTACCTTGCCGCATCATTCGTTTATTTATTAACAATGACGCAGCAGCTAAATGTGTGAGAAGAAAATGTGCATACCTCAAACTTAGAGGCATAGCCAGAGCACGATAGCTTGTAAACAAAATTCATTGCTAAATATGCCACACACAATAAATACCGAATTTATTTATACATATATATATCTAACGACTTGATCACATCGCATATCTTGGCCAACAAAGTCCCAACCATAACAAAAACGGAGACAACAGCAACGGCAACAACTGCTGCCGGCGAATGACAAGCGAACTCTTAACGAGCCACGAGCGCAAAATTGTCGCCACGAATCAGGCGAATTAAGAGTTTTCTGAAATTGTGAATTTTAAAATCATAGCTGAGCAGACGACGCCACGTATCGTGTCACAGTTCACCCACGAGTATTCACATTGTGGCTCTTCTGTGTTTGATTTCAAAATGCGACGACACAAATGGCCACAACTAACAAGGCTCGAGTCGAGAGATCCCGACTATTACATACCCTGATAATAGTGCATTCCAGATTGGAAAGAGAAATTATGAAATAGGAATGATTTATCTATGTATTCTATTTGGAATACAGAAACAAAGTTAGATCTAAGTAAATAAAAACAGAAATAAGCTAATCAATAAGAAGACAGAGTTGCAAAAGAGAAATTTATAAATTCTGTTGAATAAAGGATTATTTTGAAAAAAGAAAAAGAACAGGAACAGGTAAGGAAAAATAGCTTTGTCTTATTCATTTCATCAAAGAAAGCTGAATCAAAGTAAATAAAAACAAAAGCAATTAATCAATAAAGATATGAAGAGAATCCCTAGAGAAAGAAAACCAAGTGAGGAGTGTAGATAGTATTATAAAGAAAGATTGCAAAGTCGAGTACATGCTAGTTGTTATAATAATAAACCACAATTGCCGACCTTGATTGATTACACTGCATGTTGACAATGAATGCTTATATCTTGATCTTTAGTATCTGCAATAGACATGCATACATAAATATATTCTTGTGTTATTGTCAACGGCAAGATGCAAATGTTCACATTGAACTGTGACTTGTCAATTCAGCATAACCACAGACTGCATTTGTAGGTGCAAATGCTGAACATGTTCAATGATTTGGCATATTGCGTAATCTCAGGGCAATAACAAGCCAATTGTTGTGCAGAGCTGGCAAACCGTGTGGGTTTTTCTTTTATTGTATTCCCACTTTGTACTATTTGGGTTTAGCTATCACATTTGGTATTTGGCACAAGCTGCTTGCTGCTCTCAAAGTGAGTGTCAAATTGCGAGTTGGCTGATTGAATTAACTTTTGTTTAGCTGTCTTTAAGAAGTAGCAGCACATTAAGATACAAATGGATCTGTTTTGCTGTCAATGATGCGACAGACCGATAATAGCAGCGACAAAGTGACAAATGAGTTCGCTCTTCACTTGACGATGGTCATGGCCATAGTCAAGATGCTACTTATCAATTTATCAGAGTTAACCAGCAAGAGCTGCAGCTGCACTCGAGAGGTATCCGCAAAAAAAAGGTATCTTTAACTTCAGGTGTTTAGACAACACTGTAGATTAAATGGTATCAGCTTAAATAAACATAAGCACTTCACAGTTGTGTGCAACGCAAACCAAGCAAACAACACGATCGACCCTCGCAACAAGTGTTTCAAAGAAGCCACGAGCTGTGTTCCCCAGATAGTTGCTGCAGCTGTTGCACACATGTTTAAATGTTTCGCATTCACTTGGCTGGCTTCCCGCTTAATGCTTCATGCTCGCTGATATGAGTCCACTTTTCGCCCCCTTTCATTTAACCTCCTAAAATTATTTGAGTGCTAATGATGTGTAAAACAAAACACATAAAGAGCATTCTTTGGAAGGCAAACACACACACACACACACACACATATGTGTGTGGCATATGTCAGAGCCGAGGTCATCCCGAGTGTCGGTTGAGTGAGCGTTCTGGTCATAAAGATAAGCACGGAAGCCCAAAGATAAGAAGTTTTTTGTTTATACGCAGAGCAAACAGCAAACAGCAAACAGCAAACAACTAAACAGCAACAAACATCAACTCAAATTGGCAACTGAGATGGATCAAGATGCACAGGATAAAGGCCAATGGGCTGAATAAAGAACTGAAGCTTTAATGAGCCAACGAACACAATTTTGGAAAAAAGTATTTGGCTTATAATTTACAAAAGCCATAGTTACTTTGTGCTTAAAAAACTGAACATAAACGTGAAAGCTTAGCTGCAGAGATTTGTTGATTGTCGATGAAATGCAATGAAATATGAAAAATCTGGTGAAAGAGCATAGAATATATAGCAAAATATCTGAACCTGTCTAATTACAATTATTTAACACAGATTTGAGATTTTGCGGAGCTATTTTCAAATTGATTTTGTAATTCAAGATTTAAGAAAAAAGAATTATTTGTCACGCATTACGAGAACCAAATAGAGAAAAGGAATCAAAGTCAAAGTCACACTGCCAAGTGTTAATCAACGATGGAAGATTAAGAGATAATAAGAAGAAGACTACTAGAGAACAATTCCAAATGAAGATTGGGATTCAAGCAGTATTCAAGAATCTGAGAAACTTGAGGCCAAAAGCCTCATTAAATTCTTTCGCACAACGCTTAATGAAGCCGAGAACCCCCCTTTGGCCTCATTAACAATTGCGAACAAGTGGAGAATAAAGCTCTGGTTGGTATCGAAGAGAATTCCAATGGAGCATTTTCAGCATTGTCGTTGGTTAATGTCTCTAATCAACCAAAATACAATCAATGTTTCTTGCTTCCATTCATTTTAATATGGCCAGCATTATATGTAGCTTTAGCACTAGTTTTACATTTCGCTCTAATCGCAGTGTTTACTTAACCCTTCCTTCATCGAGCTGATTATTCGACTCGACTTGCACAAAATGCTCAAGTTGGCTGCAACGCGATACGAACTGAACTGAAAGTTCAGAAGAGGCCACAACGTGTCTTGATTGAAAAACTGGATGCTTGAGTGATTTCTCTTTTGTGCGCGCAAAACGTAAAGTGGCTAGATACCAGACACAGAAAGGGAGAGAGTCTGAGAGAGAGAGAGAGAGAGAGAAACAGAGAGAGAGAGAGAGAGACATACACAATATCTCAGAGACACTGAGTCATAAATACATCTAGAAAGACATTGACCTTGACAAAGCCAAGCGTTAATGGATTCGACTTTGAGCGGGGAGGCAGGGCAAATTTATACGTAGATAGTACTTTGAGAAACACTGAATGCGCTGCAAATCTTATTAACTGGGCTCTGACTTTGTTTGCCAGTGGCAATTGATTAACTTGCACTTTTGACCTTTTAAGTGGTCTGGCAAACTTTTAAACTTATTACAGCGATATATATATATTTATATATATATCTGTATAGCAACACTTTCAGTTTTGACTACCTAACAGCTTCTACGATTTCACTATCACTGCATAGCTCTATGTTCGTCCTAACTCATTAAAAGTACTGGCACAGACTGACAGACAGACAGACACACACACACGCCCACTAACACACACTTGGCAAGTAGTACTCATTAAGAGCGCAAACTTAATTTGAGTTTCTTTGCACTTAAAATACCCTGTACCCATAAAATGTTTTAGAGTTGCTTAACTTGGATATATCAAGAAAAAGAAGAGCGCTGAGAGTCAATATATAACATCAAATGTTCTCATTGAGTAGATAACATCAATAAAATAGAAACATGTAATATTCATTCTCGAAAATCGATTTTATATATTCTTAAGTCTTTAATTTGAATATTCAAGCAATAAATAACTCTAGTTTTGTTTGGAGGGTATCTCATGGCATGGCAACTTGTCCGTCTCAGCTTTAAGGATTTTGCCCGTTGTTTGGTGACCAAGTGTTAATGAGGTTACGTCTAATGAATGACACTGTCACCTGGGCGACCAGCTTGTCCTGTCTGGTGTTGGCTGCTGGAGTACGTTGAATTATGTCAACTTGGCCACATTATCAGCACCTACATAATAAGTGGGCTGCTGGGCGAGCAACTAGGACCAAGACAAGGTAGAGCAATCCTTGCAAATTACTGTCATCACTCCGAAAATCTTTTGCTTAAGTGCCACCGCCACCAACTCTGACCCAGTTTTAGCCACGGTTAATGAATGAAGTGAGTGCTCAAATTGCGCAACAAATGCCCCAGTCAGGTAGCTTACGAGCAGTGTGCAGCTCCTGGGATTGGAGGGCAAATTGACATTAACCACTGCTGTTGCACCCTTAATGTGTGGTGTGCTAAAATCAGTTTAAGTCTGACTTACTGCCACGTAAAGTGAGCAATCGCTCTTAAAAAGTAAAGCAGCGACTGCTATAAAAAAAACTCAGCTTTAATTCAATTCAGATTTAATTTAATTAGAGATGCATTTTAAGTGTTATTTTGTTTAAACATTATCGGCGCTCAAAGCAATCCTTCAGCATCGATAGCAACCCTGCACTATCATATAGCTTTTTACGGACAGAGCAAGCATCACTAAATCTGCTTATAAAGCGGAAGTATCTGATTATATTAATTGTACCGAAGACCCACTGCTCTGGATGAAATAAGCGAATGAAACTATATTCAACTTAATCTGTATTTATAATTGTATTCGTTCAGTGAATCTGGACTAATGGTGTCAGACGAAAGGGAAGACAAATTTAATGAATTATAATCGTTAAAACATTTATTTCTAATATTAATATTGAAAATTTAACCGAAACTTTCTTAAAAAAAATAAATCAATAATTTTTCTGTTAAATTGTAGCTCATATTTTAAAAGAAATTTGTCAATATCCAAATTTAAACATATTTTAAAAAATCAATACGTACAATAAATTAACGACTAACAAGTATTGATATTTCTCCACCTATTTTGGAAGTGCGAAAGATTAGATTAACTATTCAAAAAATTAATATTATGAATGTATGTTTTGCCACAACTGTTAGTTATTTATTTTAGTTATTTATTATATTTTATTTATTATTATTTATTATTTATTAATTTTATTTTATTAATTAATATTTACTGTTTATTGACGTTGACTTTATTCTGCACCACTGATTGACAATTTTTACTCACTATTTTTACTTTACTATTAGCAATTTCCAAAATCGTTTACCAAAATCAATTCATTTCAATATTTATTGTGATTTTGCGTGTTCTTAAATATTTAACAATTATTTGTGAACTGTGTGTTGTCGCGGCGAGCAGTAAAATTGAACTAAGCGCCCTTACGCCCTTATCAAAAAAGAAAAAATGAGCTTTACGCCGCCCACGGGAATATAGAACATAGAAACAGAAATATCAGCATTATCGGGTCTCGACGGGGCTGCGACGCTGACGCTGGCGCAGACAGCAGCGCTGACAGCTGAGGCAGCAGCAGCGACAGCGGCAACGACAGCGGCAACGAAAGTGTTTCACTGTCAAATGTCAGTTTCAACGCTTTGTGCGATAAACGACAATTTCTGGAGAGGAAGCGCAAATGGACGCAAAAATGTGCTACAGATGACATCACCACTGGTTGGACAACGACAGCAAGTGAAAATGCGTTAAAAATGCGAGCAAAAACAAAACACGTGTTTCTCATGACTGTGTTACGTATGTTATTAGATGTGATGAGCATTAAAACTGATCTTTATGATCTTATAAGTCAGGAGTTTGACGTGTTACTCGTTTAGTGGAATCTACGTAGTTCAATCAACATGGCGGATATAACTAAAGTTGACCCACGATTATGCCACAATTCCCCAGGGAATTCGAAATATATCTGATAATAAAAATAATTAGTCATATCTTCTGGTTTGATAATGACTCACTTAAAAAAACTTGGCCTGAAGCCAGCAAAAACATGTTTTAATTGTAAAAAGATGTCACTAAACACAACACAAGCACTCTATTAAGATACTTTAAATTGACCAGATTTTGGGTAATATAAATAAGAATTGATCACACAGTCTCACCTATATATCACTTTTACTTCTTTGAATCGAAATAAAAGATAATAATAAGATAATTCATGTTTACTGAGAGGATATTTTCTCAGTCGTTGTCGGAACTGGCGATGTGCCAATCTGAATCTGGTATGCCATTGTTTAGCAACTACATCGACACCGCTTTGGATAACAACTACCACAAAACAAGATACAAGCAACACCGATAGGTATTTTTATTGTATTTATGGCACTAATCAAAACAAATAAACATAAACACGATTAGAAATCGCCCAGTTGTTTATCTGAAAATAACGGCAATTGTAGCGTCTGTTTATGAATTCGCAGTAGAGCTTTGTATCTGATGGATGTGCACCTAGCCACAAATAGGCAGGCAGGGAGTCGGCAGACAGCTGGATAAACAATGGGTTGCCAGAGATTGCGATGCTCATGCCAGACAGCTGACAACGTCATCATCATTGTCAGCGTCAGAAATATGATTTACGCCATTTGCCGGATTTAATTTATGACGTGTTTTTTGCAAATGAACGCAAACAACAGCAACTTAATTTTGACATGGCCCAAACCGCTGGCCTCGACTGTCAACTGCAGCGATTCAATTTGAATTTGAGCGAAACTAGAACTTGTACTTAGTACTACCTCATAATGAGTATCAAACAAGTGAGCATTTACTGTAATTTCAGGGCCACACGAAAAATCGATGCAATCCAATCTAAATGAGCGTTTCTCATGCTAATGGATAGTTTACTTTAGTTGTGGCATTTTTTCAGCTTAAGGGCGAGCACGACTTTAAAGTGCACATAGAGAAAATAGGCTGGGGTCTGGAAAGGACTGCATTCAAAATAGGTATTATTAAACATATACGCATATAAACTAGCTCTTTAAAAATCTAAAAATCCAGACACCAAAACAAACACGAATTCTAACTTCACAATACTGAAATAAGTATTCAGTAATGCTGCAATAAATTTAGAACCATTTCATACGTTTGTATCGAAATTTCGTCACGACAACCGCAACCGGATTAATATTCCTATTCTGAATCAATGTAATGCCGCGTAGTGGCAGTTTTTCCTATAGTAAGGTGGCAATAGAGTATCGAACTCCGGAAAAAAATGTACGAAAGATTGCTTAGCTTTACCGGAACCTGCATTCATTTCGGTTTAAGAGACTGATACAAACTTGCTTATCAATTCGAAAAGTAAATGATTTTTTGGTTTTAAATATCTTAATCGGCTAAAAATTACTTAGGCATGCAACTCTAACGTACAAGTAATTGTAGCACAGGGTATATTCGTTGCATCTTAAACTAAAACCAACTGATTATGTGATTCTTATGGAATGTTTACTTGGCACACTGACACAGACCATTTGCGAGTTGGCATTGAGCCAAAAAAAGTAAAAAGACTGAATCCGTAAAAAACGAGCGCAATACACTCAGAAAAGCAAGGTAAATTCATAGTTAAGAAATTGATGCAATTTACAGTGCTGGCTAATTGAAAAGGCCAAAGTGTGAATGACTAAGGGGGTTAAAGGCAAAACAAAATTGAATGGACTGTGCTAAAACCAAAATAAATGACTAAATAAATGTGTTAAGTAGTGAAGAGTCGTAAAGAAATCTGGTGTGCATTTTCATTGCTTTTCATACGCAACGTTGACGCTGACGTTGGAGCTGACGCAATGCCAGCCCCCACCCCCCTGTTGCTTTGAAGCCCCGCAACCTGCTGGCCACCACTCAAGGCAGCTGGCTTCCGTTGACCCTGGTCAATAAACTACTGAACAAACGAATGGCCAAAAGTAAACATCATAAACGAGAATATGTATGTCAATAATAATAATGTAGGAGAGGCGTATTAAATGAAAAGCACAAGCAACACTCATTAAAAATATATACATACAACAAATAACTCAATGCTAGCTAGGATGTGGCAGTTACTCAAAGCAGAGGGGCATGACAACTAAATTGTCCCTTATCTATTTAGCGGCTGATTAATGGCACAAAACAAACTTTTGTAGTTCTAATGGATGTGTTTTGGTTAAGTAATGTTCCTTAAAGGCCAATGAAGAGCGAACCCAAAAATAATGGCCAGAACAGCGCTCAAACTGTAAATGGACAAAATGGAAATGACGTTATAAACAAATTAAATGTGTAGCACAAGGGTTGATAGCCAAGCTTCTAACAAGACAAATAGACATTGAAGATAAGAGACAGTAAACAACAATTTCTTTGTTAACAGCAAATATCGGTTTATTCGAGGATATACTACTAGAAACAGAAGATTTATAATTGGATTCCACTATGCCCAAAATTTGGTATATGGCTTTGCTGTTAACATGATCGCTTGATTTAAATCAAAAATAAGTAAAATGCTTTAGTCGAGTTAGCTCGACTACGATATACCCTTAACCCCAGTTGATATTGGAATAGCAATAATGCTATCGGAAATCGAAATGTATCGATAATTCAGAAACTGAGGCAGTTATCGATAAAATAAAGCAAACTTGATCTGCACCTGGTACACGAGAGCTTATATTCCAAATTTTAAGTCACTAGCTCTTACAGTCTCTGGGATCCGCGTGCTCATACAGACGGACAGACGGACGGACGGACAGACAGACGGATAGGGCTATATCGACTTGGCTGTTGGTCCTGATCAAGAATATATATACTTTATGGGGAGATGCTTCCCTCTGCATGTAACATACATTTGAACAAACCCATTATACTCTTTTTACCCATTTTTAATGGGTTAAGGGTATAAAAATAAATCTTATTCTGTTTTAAGATAGTCGCATACCTTTTTTTAAAAGATTGGCTGTTTGTGACATTGAAATTGCCGTTCTTTTCATAAAATCGATACGAAATAATTAATTGCAAAAACACTAAATACTCAGATCGAATTTCTAAAATTCAGAAAATACTTTAAGAATGGCGAATGTGCAGAATGTTGTTGTTTATGGGCAACAGCTTAACTTAATGTGTAGAATCAGGCAATTAAATTAAATTCATACTTATTAAATTTTTTTTAGATTAAAAGCAAAAGATTGTCAATAAATAGAGTAAATGTTTTTTTTTTTTACCCAAATCTTTGTAGCCAAAAGCAGACCCCGTAATGTTGCCAAACGCGGATATTATAAAAGATATAAATTATTGATGTGTGAAGTCGAGCGTACTAAACTCTTTGTTTACACTAAATTGAATGAGTGCCGCTCGTGCGAATACGAGGAATTCGCCTGAACTTTAGATTGCATGAGCTAAGAATTCTGCGGGCTTTGTTTACATTTCTAGCTGATAAGTTAACAGTTGCTTCCCCACCCCATCAACAAAAACAACAACCACATCCATTGAGGACTGAGGTATCAGCACTGATAAGCACTTGACTTTTTGTTTATGTGGAAGGGTTAATTATATTATTTTAGTCGCCAGTGGTATGTGTAATGAAAGTGTATAACAAACCGCACAGCCAGGCTTGCCACCTTATCAGCGGTTATAAATTAATATAATAGTGGGTGAAAAATTATTGATTTTGTTAGTATACTCTGTTGTATAGTGGCATTGAGGTTCACCACACGTGGTTTTGTTTTTAGCGATATAATTACGGATATTAAATATACAAACAGAATTAGTATGTTTGGGTAGCTCTTGTCGGTGCTTTACTGAACCTCTTTTAAATATTCCCGAGTCAAAATTCGTTCGTCAAGTTAATGTAGCATTAAATTAGACGTCTCAACCCACATCAGGTATATTAGGAGCAGAATATATAATTGTTGATGCATCTCTTGTCGGGTCTGTTCATCTGTTTTTATGCTTACTTGTCCCTCCGATTTGAAATTCGATAAAACTGGTCTTTTAATTTAAGAAGAACATATGCTTATTATTATGCTTCTGACTTTTAGACAAAGAACAATCGAGATCGGATTCTAAATCAAACCATATAAGAACGATTCGAACTTGAGTTCATGTATAAATAATCAACATCAGATCACCATATCGTGTAGCCTTAATACGAACAATCAGTCGGTGTTTTTCTTAAATTTGTAGTAAAATTTAAATGTCAAACATTTGACTCCGGTCTTCAAGCAAGTATTCAGAATGCCTTTTCTAATTTTGTATTTAGTTGTCTAATAATAATTTGAGATAACCTGTCATTCCTCCCCAAACATAAAAAGCCAATTTATTTACATGCTTCTGTTGAGTTTGACATTTAAATGGAATGTTCGTGTAATTTCAAATGCATTTTTAAAGAACATTTCTACATGGAAACTAGCAATTATGGCAAAGTGTCCATTCGCATAGTAAATGTGATTTGAAAAGTTTGTCTTTGACGTTGCGTCATATTTTATTAACGTCCGCCGCTGCTTTGATAATCGCCTGCTGCTGTCCTGGTCTACATTAAGAATGCATATTGCGTGACCAAGTTTCGAACCCTGTGCTAACTGTGCTTTAATTGACTCGACAGTTTGAAATATTTCATTGTTTGGCGAAAAAAGGCACCCACAAGCAGCCACACACACACACACACATATATATATATATATATATACACACCCATACACACTCTCACACCCACACCTTCTCTGGAGACAAGAGCTTACCACGGCAACAACTGGAAAATGAACACGCAGGGAAACTATAAATATAAATGTGGAAAAATCAATAATTTACGAAGTAGACTTAGACAGACTTGAAATCAGTAATTAAAAAATAAATGAAAACAAAGTAAGAATGCTCGACTGAACAGGAGATACCCTAATTAACATAATTTTTAATTTTTTAACACCCCCTTACATAGATATAATTTTAAAATTGTGGTTTCTTTTGATTTAGGTAGTCGATTCTTATCGGGTGGACAACGAATTTTATTTATAGTCTCCGAGATCAGCACAGATCCGCTCGGCCTAATCGAGCATGTAAATAGTTGATAGGGTTGCAGTTGCTCACTCTGCCTGTAACATGCTTTGGTCAATTTTGTTATACCCGTTTCATCAATTTTTAATGGTTGGTGATTCTGTCCAAAAAGGTCACAACAATAGCGTTGTTTCCCCTTAGCTTAGTTGCATAAACATCCGTTATAGAACGGAGAGACACTAGCTTAATCGGAATGACTTTGCATACATGCAGCAAATTAAAATGAAAATCTTCTATTGGGATTCCAGTGTGGATGGAAGTGCTAGGGGACTGAGGTGCTATCTCTCTCTCTCTCTGTCTTCTTATGTCTTAGATGGCTTTAATGTTTTTTTTTTTTAAATTTATTTTTTTATTATCTGTTGTCTGTCGCATGTACGTGACATGAAATCTAAATTGTTTTCCCGTTTTTACTTTTGATTTTTATTTCGATTGCAGTTGACAAACGCGCAGGCACGTCTGCAATTTAATGCTCAGTTGTCTGATGAATGCTCCCACCCTCCAGGAAAACACCTCCTAATGACCGAATAATAATAAAAAGAAAGGATTGGGATGCTGTGCAGTGTGTTCTTTGTTTTCCTACAACAACAAAAAAACTGATGAAGCATAATACTGGTGAATAATCTGCTAAGAGGAATAAATGCAATGTAGAACAGCAAATATTTGATTTTTAGGCAAGCCAAAGCCAAACATATGTCTGAAAATTTGATTATTTCCAATGTTGGGGCAAATTTATTTATGCACACATATGCTATTTTTGTACATTATCTTTATACGCCTACCATAAAATGGATAGTCGATAAGCAGTTCTTGTGGGTGGGCCAGTCAGATCGATATGACACATCGCACTTGACAAGACATAAATCATATTGCGCACCCATCCAACATTTGCGCCATTTTCTGCACGAAATTAGCTAAAACACATGTTGCACATATCTACTTCGTATCGGTCAGATGACTCAACGAAGGTAATTAATTTTAAGTACGTGTACTTGCGCAAAACTCATTTGTACTTGTTGTTCAAGACTCGTACCTATAGCGACTCATTCAACGGCGATTGATTCGTTTCTGTCTTCATTGGCTTCTTTTACAAGAGACACATTTTGTGAAATACGGTCACACTTGAGACATTTTTAAGGGGGGAAAATATGTAGGAGAAACCTTCATGCTTCGCTTGGCTTGTGTTAATTAACTAAGTCGCTTTCATTAAAATCATATTTTCGGCAATTGTTTTACTAGTTGTACAAATATTAATTTGTTATGTATTTGCTGAGAGATTTGTTTGTTTGCACAGCTGGCGGCTCTCGAATGTATGTGCGAGTGTCTGTGTGTGTGTGTGTGCACAAATTTCAATTTGAAAATTCACTGGGTAAAGAGAAAACTCGAAAATCAGTCGCTATTTTACATAACAGTTTCTATCTATCTAGCTATCTCTACGACTCTGTGGGTGATCTATTTGCATGCTGACCCAAATATATTGCGCATACGCCGCATTTGCCCCGACATGTTTCCGCATGCCGAGCGTAAGAATTTCTGACATTTACGCCGCTCGATTGAATCATAGCACAAAAAAAAAAATAGTAACGCAGAAAAAGCAACACGACATATTGCAGGGCATAGCTAGGCAAAGAGAAAAAGATCACATAAATAATTACAATATTAACATTTTTATGCACGCCTGGAAAATGCCATCATGGTGAATTTCACACGAGAAACCCGCCCATTTCTTAGGAAAAGTGAACAAAGAAAACTTATTATAGCTCGTAAATACATTTTTCTATTATATCGTTATCCAGACTTGAGTAGTGTTTCTGAGAATGATATTATTGGAATTTTATTGATTCAGTCTGGTATTCACCTGCACCACACCTAATCGATTGCAAATAATGAAATAAAAAAATACCCATAGTAAGCCCCATTTTTTTCTCGTACACCCATTGATAGGAAAAGTCGCTAACGTGATTAAAATAAATATTTAAGTACAACACAATAAAAACAATATGGATTGCAAAAAACATACATATATTTGGAAATTAAATAATAAAATAATAATTAAATAAAACGATCACAATGTTTTCCCAATTTTAGCGCAACAATCTAATCAATAGCCATTAAGTTGTTAACACAAACTGACAATGAGTCATCGCCACGAAATCACAATCTACAATGTATTTAAAAATAACACAGTTTGCACTTAAAAACCAATTAGTTAAACGAACTCAGCTCTGGTGAAATTAGATAAAATTTGCCAGTAACAACAAAATAAACAGGCAACTTCTAATGCCGAAATTTAAATACCCTTGGCAAAATATTTTAAGATTTATACAACATTATAGAATTTGTTTTAAATTTGTATTTTGTGTATAGAATTATTTGGTTGGCAAAAGACAAATTGCAACAACTATATTTATTTTATTGAGTATTAGTAAATGTTCTTAAGGTTACTGTCACGGATTGTGTGTGAATCATCCAATCCATTCAAAGTCTTCTCGTTTTATCATTAAAAAATGCATTTGGACTAATGAATTTGATTTTGAAATGTTCGACCAATTTTGGTTCGGTTTTATTTCAACTCTTGCAATTGAAATGATTGAGTTTTTTCGGGGTTTCCCCAATTCAAGCAACATATGTTAGACAATAGTAATTTTTAAATTTTTTCTACATCTTTATTTAATTGGTTGACTTATTCTATTTATTCAAATATTTTTTATTTTTTCGGATTTTTAATAAATACCTTTTTATTTTTGGTTATCGAGTGATGTAAATCACCATTTAACAAATAAATATACAAATAAATGTGGTACAGGGCATGTTTAAGTCAATCTTTTGTTGGCCAATGCAACTGTGTTTACAGAGCCTCAAACAAAGTGTGGCGATAAAAAAATACACACACACACACACACACACATACATATGCAATCACAGAGCAAACAAAAGCGCCAAAAGGCCTTCAACGACCTTGGGTTCGGATCGGAGAGGAAGTGCATGATAAAGAGAACGAGAAAAACACGACGGAAACTAGTAGTTCATTTTTTATTTTTAATGATGAAATAAGAGACTTACGTGCCACAGACTTAGAAGAGATGACTGCAATCAAATTGCTTACCTGCAATGAGACGAAAAAATAGTTTAATAAATTTGTTGAATTTATACAGGTGGATTGTTGATGTGAACGGCGCTTTAATTGAGACATTTAAATTGCCGTAAGTCATTCAAGTGACAGGCAGGGCCAGGGGCACACTGGAACCTGGCTACCTTTAGAGTAAATGTATTTGCTCACGTACAACAATAGCAACAGCAGCAACAGCAGCAGCAACAGCAACAGCAAAAGCAGATAACAACAGCAACAACAAAAACAAACACAACATACAGTGGCAATCGCTTTAATGCATTTAGCTCATGTGCTCATAAATTGTAAACTTGAATCGCCTTTGTTGTCGCGCGCAACGTGTTGCACATAATGTGCACATACGTGTATATAAAACTGAAGTGTCATACTTTGAAACAACGACTCCGACTGGAGACTGCGACTACCAAATGCAAACACAAAGCGTTGACTTCAGATTTACGAGTGAGCCACATTGATGGGTTCGTCGAGCTTACATCCATCGGAGTGCGGATACATCATTATAAAATTAATGATTTAGAAGTAGCAATTAGAACTGATGTATTTTGATGTATAAGTACATTTTTGCTAGTTTTCGAAACAACAAAATGGAACTCGATTGAATGGAGAATTCATTATTTTCTAATTTTATTATACAAAATCTACTATTTTAGCTTCACGTATAGCCGCAGAGTCGTCGGTCGTTGTAGCTAGTATTCTAACTCTTAAGTATATTATTGTATAAAATATTTAAATTATTAAAAAAAGTAAATAATTGAAATTGAGAACAAGTACTAGCGATTAAAAGATTTCATAAATGGAAAAAAATCCTTATTTTAAAAGGTAATAATTAAGTATTGTATTAAATGTTTAATGCATAATTCCAGCATAGAACTTTCGATTATTTGCTCAAAGTATTTTGTTTATGCAGAAGATTTCTAATGACTTCATGTGAGTCAGCCGCCATCACTTGTGTGGAAATAACTCCTGCTGATGGCAATTCTCTGTTCTCTGTTGTTCTACTTTAAGTAATCAACGTGCTGACCGCAAAGGCGCACAACAACAATACCTCTAACCATACGAATAAGCATATATATGAATATACATGGAGTTTGCCTCTAGAGTCTAGACAAATAAAAAATTGATGGCTGCCAAACGTGCGAAATCACGCAAAGCGAAACAAAGACACAAAAAATTAACGCATGACGCGATAATTAATAGTGAAAAAGAAGGCAAATTTCGTATGAGCCAAGCAAACCCCAACCCCCAGAAAATGAGGCTAATTCGTGGCTGACTCTGCATATTATTAACAAAAAAAAGAGATTAAAAACATTTTTACATGTAAGTACACGCTTAGTTAATATATTATTCATAAGTAGTGAGTTGTGCAAATGCAGCGCAAAATATAAAATATATTTATGCATAATATATCCGTACATACATGTATATGCCAATTACCTAGGGCTATGAACAGACTCGCACATGCCATTTCAAAACACAGAAACAGCATTAAGTATTCAAGTAATTAAAAAAAAAACAACTCTCTCAGTTGGAGAAAGAGTGTGAAATTAAATGAAAATGAAATGTGGTTTTAGCACGCGAATTTTGCGCACAGTGCGTGCATTTTTAAGACTTTTGCTTTCATGCCGGCTGCAAAAAAAAAAAAAAAAAAAATTAAAAGCTCATCGGGGCTTATAATCGTTACTGTTTTAACTTGTTTATTTTTGTTTAAACAATGCATACACGAAATGGGAAAACCAGAGACTGTAGGAAAGTGAATCGACTCAAGGATAATTACTGACGAAAACTTCAAGTAAAGTGTGTGAGGTTCACTAGCCTTTTGTTTTAAATTTAAAAAAAATACAAACACCTGTACCAGGTGAACTTTATCTAGAACATTCCGAAACACTTTCTGTGGCACCCCAATGCAAAAGCGTATTGAAAGCAACTTACCGAGCTGGAAATATGGAAATATCTACAGCACTTGGCAGCCTTTGAGTATCGGCTCTTTGCAGACACAAATTCAAACAGTCAGCTGTCTGCTGTCTGCTGTCATCAGCCACATCGATGATGAAGTCATTTGCGCTGACGTTCAATGACTCGACCTGAGGGGCGCACATCGGAGTCGGACATATATGTATGAATATATATATACATATATATATATATATATATACATATATATATATATATATATACATATATATATATATATATTCTAAAGCTTTTGATTCGTTTTGCGAGTGTGTTTTTGCATTTTTTACATATTTGGCAAACTCATTTGATTTGCGGCGAGCAGCAACAGTAAAAGTAAACATAAAAAACAATAATTAAATTGAATTTGCATTTAAGGCAAATGGCGTTTGGGATTTCGCTCTATTGCAAATATAGTTGTATAAATTATTAATTACTATTGCGCTTGTATGTAAAGATCACATAAATTATACCACTGACAACAATGGCGAAATTCTCATTGTGCAAATGTTTTCTTGGCATTTTGTATTTTGTCTACTTTGCTTAAAATCGCATTATGATTTCATTGCAAAAAATGAATCTATTTTCTGTACCATTCAAACACATTTTCCATTCGCTTATTTTAATGAAATATAAAAGTTGATAAGTTGTATGAAAATAAAATAAAGCCCAATCATAACCTAACTCATTTGAAGCTGTTCAACTTCAAGCTCTTGTTAACTTAATTTCCTTATGAATACTTTAATTTTATTTGCTCAAAGCAGCAAATTCAGAGCTGAAGCACACTTTGAATGTGTCAAAGCAACCGAATATTGTTCGTGATTCGTCTGGCGTCAAGTGCAATTAAAATATGATCAAAAACAATTGTGTACACAAAAGGAAAAAAATTGAAAAAGCAATATGGCAACAAAAAATAAAAACCTCGACAGCAATTCAAACGATGATTAAATAACAAAAAACAAACTAAAATGGTTGCGCTGCGTGTACTCGAATGCAGATACTCTGTTCTGATACCCCATACTTGTATATTGAAAATATAATTTAAATATGCTCATCGTGTGTTTTTTTTATACTCCCATATATTTCAAAACAATTACAAAAAGAGGTCACCAAACAAGAAACAATATGAAAATCTCAAGTTGTAAATGCTAAGCTCAACACAACAATTACTCTAATTATTAATAACGTCAAAACCTGCTGACCTTTGCGTCTTTTAAAATTGCGTGCAGGGAAAATGTGAAAATAAATATACACAGCAAAAAGAAAGAAAACACGCGCTTAATAGGTGTGTCGTAATTTTAGAAGCACACATAGTTATAATCCATATATAATATGTACTTGAATGCCCGACTTATGCAACTGAGTTAAATCAACGTTTTTTTTTTACTCGGCAACGCGACACAAAACGCGATAAATTCTAATTGCGACACGAGGCAGCCTCGAGCGAAGTTGTTTTTGCTGACGAGGCGTATGCTTAATCTCGG
Organism: Drosophila kambysellisi; assembly: GCA_035042185.1. Classification (NCBI taxonomy): domain Eukaryota; kingdom Metazoa; phylum Arthropoda; class Insecta; order Diptera; family Drosophilidae; genus Drosophila; species Drosophila kambysellisi. The sequence continues at coordinate 7,651 of JAWNLS010000643.1, read as the reverse complement.
CTCGTGTCCAGGCAACTGGTGCAACTGGCAGACTGGCCGGCACTTTGGGTGGCTTTTTGGTGAGACTTGAGCGGCTGCCTCACTTGACACATATAGCCTGCCCCTATATGACATAACCAGTTTCAGCCGCCTGATGTATTCATGTCAATCATTTGCAACATTTCGCAATAGTTTTCTCGTTTTTTGTTGTAGTTTGTGTCATATAATTGAACTTAATATAAATGCTGAAATTTGTGATATCAAGTGTGATGCGACTTAAATGATTTTGATTGGATTTCACTGTGTTTGTGTGTGTGTGGGTGACATTTTGCAGGCACTGTAACTATGTCAAGATTTCGCCATAAATCAGCCACAGACGCTGACGCTTCGAATGGGTCGCAATGGGATTATTAATGACCCATTGTTTAGTCTGAAGTGCGACTGTCCTCAACTTTTTGTTGCTGTTCAGCTAAACGCCTAGTAATTAGTCAAAAAAGCAACTGGAGTCTGTGTCCCCCTCACGTTCAGCCTTCTCGGCAGTTAGTATTTATATATTTTGCAACAGTTGCATTCATATTTGTTTTAAATTCGAAAGTTACGTTTACCTTTTTTTGTAAAAGTTTCGTTACGCAATTTATAGATTAACTAATTGAGTTTAGGGAATGCGTAATAAAAACAACAGTTTTAAGAAGTAGATATTAGCACATGGGCGGCAAAAACTGTGTTTATAATAAAATTAAAAGCAATATATATATATACAAAATTTCAAATATATATATAAATATATGTATATATATATAAAATTATATATAAATATATATATATATATTTTAAATTTTGTATTCCTTGGAATTCAACGTTTGCTTAAGTACGCATTAAAAAATATTATGTTTAACCTTTTAAACCCCTGTTGCCTAATTGGATTTGGTAATTGAACGAGTTTCAGCTGAAAACAATTAAAAACAGATTGTCTTTTCAACTTGAAAGAATTCAAACTGATTATAGGAAATTATTTAATGCAGATTCTGAACTTAAACAGACAACGATGATTAATAATTATTATTAAACGAATTTGATTAAAGAACAAGTAAAAATATTATAACTTAAAGTGCTCGACTAAGAGATATCCAGCAGTCAAGTCAAGCCGTTTAGATATAAATATCTTTCAAATTGTGATCTGAGTATAATACACAAAAACTTTAATTCCAAATTTTAATGTAGGGCGCGTTCATACAGACACACAGACGGAGATGGCTTATCAGGAATATAGATATATACTTCACTTTCTTTTGCCTATTATATACTTTTCACAACTTCAGTATACCCTTTCCCCGCAGTTTCCAATGTTTGTATTGTAAAAATGTATATTTTTAAAAACATATTAAGCCTATACCAGGAACGATGTATTTTTACACATGTATTACTTCGTGTCTATTTATGACACACTATTGACTGATTAATAATTGCTGGCAAGTTGCTTATCGCAAGCACTCTTTATAAACTATACAGGTAAAGTGTAAACACTCCGATAAAAATTATCAAATTTTTGTTTATGACGACTTACTTCAAAACATGCACTTGAAAAGGGGCACACAAAAAAGTACACAGATAAAGCACAACACAAAACAGATTGGACAATAGGCAACCATGAAGACGTAATGGAAGCGCACCTTGATAATGAACGATAATTATTATATTACATGGCCCATGGTCACGGAATTACCTGGGACAGCAACAAGAAATCTCAAGTGATCGACAAGTGCGATATGGACATGGACATGATTGATGCAAGCCAAAAAGCCCAAAATCCAAAAAAAAAGAGAAGAAAATTGAGCAGAGGAGCAGTCAAATTGAACTGAACTAATGGCCCGTTGAGTGCTGCGGAAGTCAATGGAATGCCGCTACTCTTCCAAGTTGTTGAACTTTATATGCCAAATTAACACACACACACACCATTTCCAGTAGCGTACAAATATATAAACATGCATAAAGTTATCTTGCAGTAAACAATTATTTATTTGCAGCTGAACAAATCGCAAAAAAATAAAACACTGAAGAGTGTACTTAAAAATTCCACGAATTTGCTCTCACTTCAACAATTGTTAAATATTGATTTTTTACCATTTACGCTGATCAAATATTCGCCTGAAGCAGCTGAGCTTATTATCTGAAATTTGCCTTTTTCGAAATTATTCACAGAGTGGAATTTGAACACGACTCTATAGCGTTGAAATTAACTTCAAACTGAAAAATTACCTTAATTTCGCTTGATAAATACAAATGAAATCGGCTTTATTTTTGACACATGTTCTCTTCAATAGATATAGGTCAGCCCTCGCAATACTCTATTGAGGGAATGTGATCTAAAAACCTCATTTCGCTACTCTTACTATCAGGTTTGTTGTGAAAAAATTGCACAATTCGCTGGCTCAACATTTTGTAGTTACAAACTTTGCAAAAATTGCATGGAATCAAAAGTGCGAAGACAGACAAAAAATCATATTATCATTAGCTCAGCAAATATTTACGATTACACTTAATAAGCAGCAGATGGGTGGAAGAGAGGGGAGGCTGTGGGTGTGTATAATTTAAAAACTGTTCGTGCCACAAATCGACAATTGACATGAAAAAACTAAACAAAAGACACAATACAACAATACAACAATTTCAAAACACATTATTTGGAAATAAATAATAATAATAATGATAAGGAAATACAACAATAGTATTATTATTATTATTATTATTACTGTGTGTGTGAATTGAACAACAGAACACTGCGATCAAATCTGGTGCAAAGCAAATTTTGGATGTCAATTCACAAAAAATGTATTATTTCAATTTTTTGCTGGTAATGGGAAAAATTTCATCAAATAAATAAAAATAATAATGTGGGTGTGAAATTTTGAGTGTATGTTTATCTAACCAAATTTTGTCTTTTTTTTTTCTTTTGGGACTTTAAATATAATTGTGCGCAACATTCATTCAAATGAAAGTGATTCAATTTTACATGAACTATGCACACCACTTCCCTTCCCCTATCCCGTAGGCGTCGTCATCAGCTTTGAGGCATTTCATATGAAATGAAACTGTCGTGTCGTGTTTTTAATCTTCACAAATTAATTGCCATTTTTGCCATTACCAGACAGCAGTTGGCTGACTGAATGACTGACTGATTGAATGACTGACCGACAATTGTTTCAAGTTTTGTACTTCGACTTTCTACAATTTTCACTTCACTTTAAGAAGCAAAAACGAATCAAGTCACAAAACTTGTTCTGTCTTCAGATTTCGCTAATGAAAATGAAACCCACACACACTTTACACACACAGAGAGAGAGAGAGAGAGAGAGATTGACAGACTTTGCGATTATCTGTCACGTGATTAAGGCAAATGGGGAAAAATCATCTCAATTTCTCGAACAAAAATATATTTAGAAACTGAAACTGACATCATAATAAATTTTCGAAAAACAAACGAAAGACAAAGTTCGAAATTGAATTTTTGACACAGTTGCACAAAGCATGGGGCAGGGGGAAAACGCTCTGATTTTGGGGCTAAATGGGTGTGTGTGGGATGATTGTGGCTGTCTGTCTGTCAGTGTGTGTGTGTGTGTGATCGCTTGTGTACGTTTATTGAAAGCCAATAGCCATTAAATGCGCTGGAATTTTTTGGGTTGCCATATGAGCAGAAGCTACACGGAAGTCAAACAGAAATGCATCCAGCTGAGGCGCAGTTTGTTCCAATTTGGCTGTATACTCAGTGCTGCAAGACAGCTGCAAAAGACAATTAAGTTTTAAGCACACCACACAGTTCTTTGTTTAAATAAAGCACAAACGCAATCAAGTCTGAGTATAAATGTTGTTGTTCACGTTGTAAATATTTGAAGCTATAAGAATAAGTAATTTTTTATTATTGTGTTGTTTAGCGTCTGCCCGCTGCAGGCAATGATCAAATTTGTTGACATCAAAATTACACTTAAACATTTTTTATTTTTTAAATAACCTGAATGATGAGATGCCTATTTAGAGTATATAAAAATGTAAATTTTCACAGTAATTAAATGAATATTTCTAATTAATGGTTATTTTTGATCTATCAGAATTAAATCGTTTTTAAATAGTTATTTATTTATTTGATTATGTACTGCTTGTATTATTTTATGCATATGTATTTAAGGACTGATTAAGTCAGGCCTTCATATGTAAAAATGATTTAATACGAGCCTCAAACTGTAGATGTTCATTAACTTATTGATAATATCATTTTAGTGATTGGTTTTATTGTTATTATTTGAATTCCTGTAGCCATGAAACAAACAAACAAACAGCTTTGAGTGGGGCTGACAGGTTGTTGTTTTTGTTTTTGTTGCTGAGTTGTTTAGCATATTAAATCGCTGTCACTTGGCATTGTTAAGTGACGAGGTGATTGGACAAGTTGTCGTTTGGCGAGTGTTTACATTTATGTATGTAAATACTTGCAATATTCATTAATACATTTGCATTTCAAGTGTAATGTTTATTATCAGAAAAGTGGGATTGGGTCTTAAAATAGTATGAGTTTTTTATATTCATTATTAATATCAATATTGCACAAAAGGGCTTTTATAATTAGCTCCCAAACAAACCAGTTACAGTAAACCTGTTTGTTTTTGGTTTTAAAATTATCATACATTTTCAAAGCCCTTGATCCATAAAACTGGTAATGTTAAAGTGATTTTATATTAGATTCAAATGCCCAGCAACAAAAATACTGAATATCTTTAGGTTCCTTTTACATCTATGTCGCCATCTTATGCTTATAGTATTTATTTATAGTCTATAGTATTTCTCCCATCTCTACTCTAATTTTATCTCAAAAGTTGCAATAAATCATAAAAAAAACTGACATCATAATAAATTAAAGGAAATATGTGAAATATATGAGTTTTTACACAGCTAACATCAATTAGGCCAACTTTTGATGTCAAAGCAGCCAAAACTTTGAGAGACTCCAGTTGCCTGCTACTCGTTTTTAGTAATTTTGTGAAAAATGCTGTCGTTGTCAAATTGTACATTTTATTTTTATTTTTTTATGCTGTTTTATATTTTTGTGCTAAAAGTTGATCTCTAACTTCTTTGTTGCAATCATCTGACTAATTTGCTTAAACGAATTGATTTGTTGTTTCTGTATTTGGGGCGTTGTTGTTTATCATATGGCTCGTGTGCGACTGAACAATTCGACCACTTGCCCATTAAATTTCATTTATTTGTATGCGCTGAGAGATAGGATTTTATTGGTTAGGGGAACATAGAGTGAGGCTTATTATACTATGATACCGAAGGTATAATAGTATATTGGGCTTGTGAAATGTCCGTTTCTCCGACACCCTTTGAGATAGAGACTTGAAACTTGGAACATACGAGGGTGGTTTGATGAGTACCTGACCTACATAAGAAAAACGAAAATTTTTGGAAAAATTATTTTTTATTTTTCAATATAATCCCCTTTCAGCTCTACACATTTATTCCAGCGATGCTCCAACTTTTTTATCCCCTCTAAAAAATATGATTTCTGTAGATCCGCAAAATACGTCTCCGTAGTGGCAATAACCTCCTCGTTCGACCGAAATTTCTGCCCAGCGATTGACTTTTTCAAATTTGGGAACAAGAAAAAGTCGCAAGGGGCCAAATCCGGAGAATAAGGTGGATGGGGCAGCAGTTCGTAGCGTAATTCGACCAATTTGGCCTGGGCGACGCCGGAGGTGTGAGCGGGAGCGTTATCATGGTGGAAGAGCACTTTCTTCTTCACCAAATGGGGCCGTTTCTTCTTCAACTCGGCGTCAAATCTTCCCAATAGTTCGGCATAGTAGAGCCCTGTAATCGTTCTTCCCTTCTCTAGGTAATCTATGAGGATAATACCTTTCGAATCCCAGAAAACCGCCATCACCTTTCCGGCCGATGGAACAGTTTTCGCCTTCTTCGGGGCAGATTCGCCAGGTGAAGTCCACTGTTTCGACTGTTCTTTGGTCTCTGGTGTGTACCAGTGAATCCATGTTTCGTCAACAGTCACGAATCGACGCAAAAATTCCTTCGGATTACGCTTTAACAGCGCCAAACCATGCTCCGAAGTGGTCACGCGGTTGCGCTTATTGTCTGGTGTGAGCAAACGCGGCACCCATCGCGCCGATAGCTTTCTCATACCCAATATTTCATGTAGGACATGAAACACTCGTTCTGTTGAGATGCCTACTGTCTCAGCTAACTCGCGCACCTTCAACCGGCGGTCTGACAATACCAGATCATGTATTTTCTTCACTTTATCCTCCGTGGTTGCTGTTTTCGGGCCACCTGGTCGTGGCTCATCAAAAACGGACGTGCGACCACGTTGAAACTCACTAAACCAATTTTTGACGGTGGTCATCGAAGGAGCAGAGTCACCGTACACAGTATCCAAGCGTTCTTTGATTTCACTGCGTGATTTCCCCTCCAAAAAGAAGAATCGAATCACCGACCGATATTGCTCTTTTTCCATTTTTCTAAAATGCGTGGACACGACTGCTTTGACACGTGGTGAAAACAAAACTAAAAGTCCGATTTGACTGAAATTTTCACTGTGGCTGTTTAGGTTTATGTACTATACGATAGTCACGTCATATTGCAATAGTGGCGCCATCTGGCGTCAAGGTCAGGTACTCATCAAACCACCCTCGTATACTGGAAAATACCCTCAACAGTTAAAGTGTCAAGATTTTAGTCCTACATTCACTAGGGAGCTAGAAAATCGATCAAATCGATTTTCGCAAATTGATAAAGTCACATATCTCCAACAATTTTATGGTTACAGTCACAAATTATGGTTGGTGGGATAATCGACAATGCCGATATTTCGGAAAGTGTAATCGATAGCTCCGTATATCTCCCACAATTTTAAAGATAGAGTAACCAAACTTGGAAGGTAATTTGCTGGTAACCTCCTCCAAGGATTGGCATATAATTTATTGGACCACGCCCACAACCGCCGCCCCCAGGAACTTCGTCCCTAGAAATTTAAAATGTACATATCTTCCATAATTTGTAAGCTAGTCACCAAATTTTGAAAGTATGTTACTAATAAGATCAAGAGATCAATAAAAAAAATTAGATGGACACGCCCACTTTGCCTACCTAAACCGGTACACCTGTTGGTAGAAATCGATAAGACCATATATCTCACGCAATTTGAATACATAAGTCACCAAATTTTAAAGGTATATTGCTAGTAACACCCTTCAAAAATCTGGAAAAAAAATTTTTGACCACGACCACTCCCGCCTCCAAAAACCGATAAATGCCCATATCTCCCGCAATTTAAGAGTTACAGTTACCAAACTTGGAAGGAAGAGTATTAGGAACATTCTCTTTAATTTTTTTCATCCACGCCCACTTCCGCCGCAAAATCTCGAAAAGATCATATCTTCCGTAATTTAAGAGCTACAGTTGCCAAAATTCAAAGAAGGGTTACTATCTTATATCTACCCCAATCTGAGAGGCATACTTGGACAGTATTTTTTCTCTGCACAGAAATTATGGTATCATAGTATTTCGCTGTCGGTTACGTCCGACTGCAACGTTCTCTTTTGTTTTTCTTTGTTTTTTGGGCGGCACAAGGTCATTGCAGTAACTAATGGCTGTGTTTATGGTTTTGTATAAA
>JAWNLS010000641.1:0-109582 GCA_035042185.1 Drosophila kambysellisi | reverse complement strand
TGAAAGGATGCATATGCAAATTATGTATAAATTAGAAGCCTCTGCCTCTTAAATTGTGGAATTTATTGCTATAATTGAGAAACTGAAGCAGTTATCGATAAAATAAATTTGATTTCGGCCTAGTATACGAGAATCTATATTCCAAATTTCAAGTCTCTATCTCTTATAGTCTCTGAGATCCGCGTGTTCATACAGACGGACAGACGGACAGACTGACGGGCGGATGGACGGACAGACAGACGGACATGGCTATATCGACTAGGCTGTTGATCCTGATCAAGAATATATGTACTTTATGGTGTCGGAAATGCTTCCTTCTGCCTGTTACATACACAACCATTATACCCTTTTTACCCATTTTTAATGGGTTAAGGGTATAATTGTAGTCCGAAAATCGGAATATGGGCATATGGGCATAGGTCGAACCTTTAAAATGCCATAACTTCGTCAAGACTCAACGCATTTTTAAAAGCAAGGGAGTTTTAATCATAGTTTGGCCTCTAGATCAATCAGACATTTAAGATTGAAAACGTGATTTTGGCTCGGAACATAAGTCAAAATTATAGTCCGAAAATCGAAATATGGGCATAGGTCGAACCTTTATTATTTTCTTTTTTTGCTTAAAATCTAATATCATAAACAACACTTTTAAGTCTTTGACAAGTGTTTATAATTTTAATATTCCCTAATAAATAATAACAAAATAAATTTAAAAATTAATGTTAAAAATAATATGTATATAAATTATATTAATTATTTCTCCGATTCATTTATATTCAAAGCTTACTGTTTATTAAGCTCTTTATTTGATTTTAAATCATTCCATAGCGCGTTTTATTTTAATATTCTCTAAATGCATTCGAAAAACATACCAAGGTCGACAGAAACACAATTGAATTGAAGTGAAAACATTTCACACTCCAGTTTCACTTGTTTTTTGTTGTTGTTCGAGTTCCTTTTTTTTATTAAATTATCAAATTTTGGCGACATGAATGCTGAAAGTGTTTTTGCTAACTTGTAACACAGCTGAACAGTTTACCTGTCATTGTCATTTGCTGTGTGTGTGTGTGTGTGTGTTGTTATCAGCTAACGGCATTCGCTCTTGCCACCTCCCCCCAACACATACCCAGCTAAAACATTCGGTGGCGATTTGTGTTCAACAATTTGTAGGTCATGTTTTGGTTGTTGTTGTTGTTGCTGCTGCAGGCGCAAACTGATTTAACTTATCGCGCTTGCCACGCGTGCCACTCATGTGAAAACAAGCAGTTGCAAGGGCACAACATACACACACGCACACACACAGCCAGACAAAACACACACATACATACGTTGTCATGGTCTCGCAGTAACTGGTACAGTTACAATTACTGGCAACATGTTTCCGCCACAAGTGTGGCAGACAGCCCCACAACAACATCAGCTATAAAATTATGATAAATATTTCCTGCTAAAATAGTAAATAGGTTTCTGTTTAAGTTTCAAATGATATATCCTATATTTATCTTCTCTCTCTCTATATACGTATATATAATTCCGACATTGTCATTAATCTAATATTGACTGAGACATAATTCCAAGAAAGATCTCGTCTCTCAATTTATTGAGAACAAACAAACACTTTTGGGCAAGGCAATGTCTCGAAATGCTGTAGTCGAGTGTGCTCGACTACGATATAGCCTGTGCACAGATGTTAAATAAAATACAGTGCAGGTAATGAGTATCTGCAGAATACACATAAACATATTTATTGATATAATAATCGATAAGTATCGATGATTACTTATTAATAGAAAAATCGAGGTTTTGGCTGTTTTTATCACATTTTGATTAAAATGTTCTTGGTTACTCAAAAATATATCAATATATAATATATTAATTACTAGTGTCTGTCTATAGAAGCGTGTCACTTGAGCAGCTATCAATAATACTAAATATAGTTGATTTGTGCGTGGCATTCCAAATTTCAAGTCTCTAGCTCTATAGTCTTTGATATCCGCCTGTTAATATACCTATATCTGATAATATATTTGTTTTGCTGATCAGAAATATATATATATTTACATATATATAAATAAGTCTTATGGGATATTTCCTTCTGACTGTTGCATACCCTCTTTAATCATTAGTTAAATATTTTTGTACGCTCTTCAAAGCTTAAGCACCTACATCTAAGCCACAATTAAAGTCAGCCTTCTTTCTTTAAATTTGTCATTGTTTAAGACACTTTTTCTTAATCCTTTCGAAGGAAAAAAGCACTTTATCAATTTGCAGCTCGTTTGAAATTTATGTGCCTTGTCGAGGCTCGAATAAACTGAAAATCGTATCCCAGCCAAGTCTCATAATTTTGTCATTTTGCAATTGATACACAAACATACATGTAAGGGTGTGGCGTAGGTGAGTCTGACCATGTTGTGCACACACACACACACACACACACACACACAAACACACGATAAACATAAGCCTTGAAGTATGCTACACTTTGGCCTGTTATATTTTCTCTTTTTTTTGATACTGCTAACTGGCTGCATTTCTATTCCAGACAGTCATAAAACATAAATCTCAACAACAACAACAACAACAACAAAAAAAAACACTAACGAGTAAAAAGTTGGAAAAAGGAAAAAAGGTTCAAGTGCTCGAAAAAATTCGAATTCGAATCCGAAAACCCGTGAGTCGCTATCCGAGTGTTGCCAACTTTTGTTGCTGTTTCTGTTTGTTGTATTTTGTTTCTGTTTTGGTTTGTTTTGTTTTTCTGTTTTGTTTTTCTGTTTGAGTTTTTCTCGTGTTTGCTGAATGCTCAATAGTCATAAATTTTTGTTTTTTTTTTTGTTTTTGTTTTTTTTTTATTTGTTTTTGTTTTGGGCGCACAAGCAACAAGAAATTTAACTGCATATTTTTCGTTAAATTCAATTTTGTTCCATTTTCCCTTTATGCAGTGTTTTCGACTTGGTTACTACACTGATAAAAATAATTGAATTTTATAAAAAATAATATATTTAATCTGCTTAGTTGTTTATTATTTGGTTGCATATTTTTTACATATTTTTAAATGTGTTTTTTGCTGGCTTTAGGTCAAATCACTTAGGGATTTCAAATAAATTTTTAAAAAAGATTAAAATATTCATAATAATTTTGTTGTTTCTATTTTTACATAACAAGCAATACTTGTTGAAATTGAATTTGGTTTGATTTTTGACATTTTATTATCCTTATGCTAAAAGCTAATTATTTAATCTAATTTAAAGAACTATACAAATTATTCAAATATTTTGTTTTTCGCTTTAAAAAAATTTAATTCGTTATAAGCATTAAACTTGTTAATTTAAATTACAAAATAAAGAGTAGTCATATTTAGTTATTCACAACTAATTTATTTATTTAATATTAAACAAAAAATTACAAAACTTTGAATTAATTACTTAAATACATTTTTAGATAATTAAATGAATTTTTTAATTTAAATTCAAGTTGTGCAACAAAAAATTCATTTATTGTAAATTGTTGTGTGTGTCTGAGGAATTCTATTTTATGCTTGTGCGACTTGGTAACTGTACTACCCCAAAACACCCCTTGCCACCACCCCCTCCCCCTCCTACGCTACTAGAATGTCAGATAGGTCATAAAGAATATTTGAACGTAGAACGCAGAAAATGAAAAAATTCAACTAATAACAATGTCTTTGCTGTTGGAGCTTCCTTCCCGCTCCCTCTCTAGCTCGCTCTCTATCTCTATCTCCCTCTCTCTCTCTCTCGCTCGCTCTCTCTGTCTCTCTCTCTCTCTCTGTCTCTCTCTCTGGAGGAGACTACGCCCACACAATTTTATCGCGCTGCCTCGAAACGAAATGAAATGCGACAAGAGAAAGAAAATAAGCGAATGTCCTGGCAAATGTCCTGGCAATCGCCAAAGTCCAGCAAAGCAGTACCCAAAACTTGTTGTTGTTGTCCCATTTGTTGTCCTTGCCACAGTAGAAGTAGCAGCAGCAGCGGCACCAACCGCAAGAGCCGCAGACAAACTGTTTGTTGGCCTGCGGTTGTGGCTTGAGGGGTGAGTGGTGAGGTGGGGGCATGGAAGTGGGTGTGGGTGTGGCAAGTTATCGTGCATTTGGTTTATGAATTCGGTTTTGACTGCAAGCGTTCAGCTGGAAAATGCTAGCCGCTCTCCAGCTGTCTGTGAGTTCCACTCCCCACTCCCCACCTGCCCCTGCCCCATTCGCCTTCCTCTGCAATTAGAAAAAAAAAACACAAATTTTTTTGTTGTGAGCATTTTTCTATAAATTTCACAGCTCGCTTTAAGTATGGCTGACCCTTAAAATGATGGCTCTTTTCAAGTTATTTGTTTGTTGCCTGTTTGTTTTGGCCACACAACATTTTAATTGGTTTAGATTTTTTTTGTATCTTTTTTGGTGCGTGCCAAAAAGAATTTGTTTACATTCATTGGGGTAATTTACAAAGTCAAACAAATGCCGCCAATCAAGTTCAACATTTTCGGCGTATTGTTAATTTGTTAATTAGTCACGAATCCTTTTTTAATTAGGCGCATTCAACAAAGTATTTTACACATTTTGGCTAACAAAACTTTTTTGGTTTCTTGATTAAAACAAACAGTTTTCATGTAAAATTTCTTTGTTTGAATCGCTTGGCATTTGTTGAAAAATTCAATTACTTAAAGAATGTGAGCAAAAATAGAGGGAAATCTAAATTCGAGAAAATTTTGAACTTTCAATTATTTGCAAATGTATATGTGCAGAATAGCTCGACTAGCAGATACCCTAAGCCCTGCTGTGAAATACTTCTTAGTTTTGGTTTGATTAATATAAAATTTGGTATTGGTTAAAGTTGGGTAAATTATATATATTGATTGAAAACCCATAGCTTAAAATATGCGCCATTTATTGTTATCGAGAAACGATTTATATCGATACTCGCGAAATCTGGATAGTTGTCTATAAAATTAAAAAACAAACTTTGATCTGCTTGTGGAACTTATATTTAAAAATTAAAGTTTCTTATAGTCCCAGGCTGGTTAATGCTGATCAAGAATATGTATACTTTATTGGTGCATCCTTGCTTCCTTTTGCCTGTTACATAATTTTGCTCAACATTAGCACACACCTTCAGCACATTTTGAATGGGTTTGGAGTGGAAAGAAAACCATTTGTTAGTTTTTCCGGATTTTTCACTTGACTTTGGCTAATTGTGCAACTCCTCATGACTTGCATTCCATTCAAGTCTGACTCCGTTTTTTTTTTTTTTGGGGATAAAAGTTTAAACACTTGAACACATTTGAATAAGTCCTGAAAGTCGCGCACATTTGAAATGCTAACCAAAACGGAAATACGACGAATACCTGCGCACAGCTACTGATACGGATACCACACACACACACACTCCCACACACACATATATATATATATATATACACACACAACAACAGTCACACATGCGATATTCAAATGCAAATTGACATCGCACACATCACACAGCTTTTCAGCTTTCTTTCACCCCTTTTCAGCAACTCTGATTCGTCTGACTCTTCGATTCATACTCTTCTAGAGGGTATTATGATTAGCCTGTAAGGCTTGTAATGCATTAAAGGAGACGTCTACAACGCTTTAAATTATATAGATTCTTGATCTGCAGTTTGCAAGTATATCTGCTTGACTATTTCTATGTGAACTTCTGCCTCAGTTGTGAATCTTAAGAAAACTTTAACTTTATACGTATTTTTGCTTCATTCAATATATATGTCGGGGTTAATAGGATCGTATCACTATTAAATACAGCTGTTATAGGAACAATCGGACAGAGCATGAGTTCTTGCATAAAAAACTTTTATCTTTATCTAAATTTACCAACCTAACTTACCTAAATATACGTTGTATTATGTTTCTCAAATTTTTACCAAAACTCATTCAGAACGGCTCACTATATCATATAGCTGACATAGGAATAATCGGTCAAAGGAACTACTTTTTGTTTCAAGTGTCTACTGAATTTATCCTAACAAATCTGACCAGTTATGGATTTTATTATGATAATTATGATATGACAAATTATTATTAAGATCGGAATACTATAATTAAGAACAATCTGTCTGTTTTTTAAATGTATAATAAAATTTATTTGATGTTAATTTAATTTAAGTCTGAAAGTGTATTTAAACTTCGGTGTTTTGAGCTAGTTTCGAGTTTCGATTAACTTTTTTTACGTTGCGCAAATATTATGGATTTTTACGTGTTATGGTTGGTTGTTGTTGTTGTATTGTTGAGATTATGCGGCAAAAGGGTTAAACAGGGGCAGCACCAGAATGTTTATGATGATGATGACGATGATGATGATGATTATGTTGTTGTTTCTGTAGTTGTTGAAAATCGTTTTGCATTTCTCAACGCGCTTGTCAACTGTAAAATTTAGGTAAAAATAACTTTTGCCACTTGATCTACGAAGCAGCTTGCTAAAGTTTTTCAATCGACATAGTTTCGGCTTAAGCAATGCAATTTGCCTAATTAGCCAAGAGTTTCGAGTAGCTAACAAAAAAAAAAAAAAAACAATCAGAAAACAAGCTGCAATCTGAAGTTGTATTGCATAAATCTAAATGCAGGTGAAAACAAGTTTAACTGTTTATAAAGTTATTGCACTTTTGAGTACAAATTAATTTATGATAGAGGTAGCAGCTATTTGGTTAAATTAAATAAAATTAACTTAATTAAAATACCAAATAAAAATTAAAATTTTTTTTTTTATGTGCAAATGAGTTTTCTACGGTTTTCTGAAGTATAAAACTGAAAATACAATTACAAGTGTTCTTTTTTTGTGGTTCGGGTTTTTTTTATTAAATAGTAGGTTTTATAAAATACGATTTCGATAAGAAAAATTATATATATTTTTTTAACTTTTTAATAATAACTGACAACATTTTATGTCAATTAGAAGAACAGGAAGGCGATCACTTTTTGAATACACCCTTGGTAATATTAATAGCTTTTTAAGATTTGTTTTATGGTTTTAAAATATAAAATCGATTTTGAATTGAATCACTCAGTTTTTAATTAATTTAAGTGCTGCTTTATCTGGTTTAAATTTATTGTTAAAGTTTTTGAGATACGGGTTTTGGATCCGTTAATAAATACTCCAATATTCAATCTCTGTCGACAAAAACAAGCCACATCAGTATTCTTTTAAAACAATTGTACTTATTTTTTTCTCTTCTTAACCCTTTTTAAAATCAAGCATCCCAACTTGATTTAATACACAAAGCTGCCACTTCAATTGGTCACAGAATCAGGTTGTAAGTTTAGCAGCCTTAAACTTCAGTTGTGCAGCAGTCGGCTTTAAGCATTTGATTTGTTGCGCGTGTCCTTGCCACAAATAACCCTTGTACTGGGTGCCGAGTCATGTCTGCTGTTTAATGCCTGCGCTGTCAGTTGTCTCCTTATGGCCATTTGGCTTGGGCTATCACACACACACAGCCACACACACACACACACTTCATTTGCGATTATAGTTTGTTAGGAACAGTAATAACAAAAAGGACGCATCAAACAATTATAGTCCCGCCGCTCGCTGACATAAAAACCTTTGACAAATTTGCTTTGTGGCTCTTGTTGTTGTTGCTCCTTCTGCACTTAAGGCGTCCTTTTGACAACAACAACAACAACAACAGCAACGACAACAAACTGACTTGCTAATGAAAAGTTTATGGCCACGGGGCACATACTTAGAGCACCATAAATGGATATTGTGGCAGAGAGGCACCATAGCAAAAATTAATCAGTTTTCGAGCAGAAATATTGAATCCTGAAAGCAGACATTGTAGGACTAAAATATTAAGGATTATTATAAAATAAATAAACTAACAGATTTGAAGGGGAATAATTGAAAAAATAACTGCTATTTTTTTTATTATTTATTAGAAGTCATTTATGGATGGAGGCGATGTTTAATGAAATACTATAATTTTTGGAGTGTGTAAATTAATCGCAGATTAATCAGATACTGTTAAGTTGTTTTAACTTGAAATTAGATAAATTTACCACAGAGTTTTTTAGGAGATTTTTAAGTATTGGAAATTTAATTTTAAGCAGAGAGTGTTCTTTTGAGAATATATAAAATAAAGCATTGTAAAATTGTTGTTGTTCATTAATGAAGGCAATGCTAGGGATAAAAAATGAAAAATAGGAAAGGATAAAAATGCAAAGTAAAAATCTGAATAAATTAACTTTAGTAGGAAGACAATACTAAGAACAAAGGCTGATAATTAATATATTAATTAATATATTAAGTGTGCAATTTTTAGAGCAAGTAAGTTGGAGTATTTTCATGTCTAATAAATATTTTTGCTTGAAATTGAATAAATTTATTAATTGTCAAAGCGAGACTTGATTTTCAGGTAGTTAAGTTTTTGTATAACTGATAAATTGAGAGTGGAAAAATATTAATTAATGTATTATTAAAGATTGCAAAATTCAAATAAACAAGCTCATAAACAAATTCATTACAACTATAAATATTTGTGACAAAAAGTGTTAATTTGCCCCATGGTGTCAAATAAATGCAAGCAAACTCAGCTGCTTGTTGTTGTTGCTGCTGTTGTCGGTCTGTTTAGTGCTAATATTATTTACACCGAATAGTACAATGGGTGGAGAGATAATGAAGAGGAGAAGGGCAGAGGCGGGGGAAGGGGGGGGGGGGAAATGACAGTGGGACATAGACACAGCAGCACTTTATGTGAATGACGCCCACAAGGCATCAACTGGAATTATAACGCATACGCAGCGTGGCCAGCGCACAAAAATATGCAACAACGTTTCCTATAAATGAGTGTGTGTGTGTGTGTGCGTGAGTGTGTGTCTGCGTGTGTGTGTGTGCGTGTGTTACTGTATTTTAAAAGCAAAATGTGTCAGCCACAAGCGACATGAGCGCATTCCAACAAAGCCAAAATGAACACAAGGAAACATACGCTCTCAGTTACCAAAGGGGGGGAGGGGCTTGGTTATTTTATTACACACAAACACACACACTACATTTCTAAATGCCAACTGTCACTGTGTGTGTGTGTGTGTGTGTTTTGGTCGGGTTGTTTGCTTAACAAACCTGAGCAGAGTCATTAGAAAATTTCAATTATGTAAACAGCAACGGAAACAGAAACAAAACTCACAAATACACATGAATAAATTGGGATGATCGAAGTGCGATAAACACATATACACTGTGCAAATATTTGGTTACTCTCGATAGTGAATTTACCATTTTTCTTAAATGTGTATATGCACATTATAAATGGAGGAAGTGAGTATACTGAAGTTATCAGAAAGTATGTAACGCGCAGAAGAAAGCATATTCGACGCAATAATGTATATATATATACATTGTATATATATATTCTCGATCAGCAACAATAGTCGAGTTAACTTCGCCAAGTCCGTCTGCCTGTCTATAAAAACAAACTGATATCATATATAATAAAGATATCAGAGCTGGACAATATATGGAATATAAGTTCTCGCATACAAAATCAATTTTACGTTATTTTATCCATGATTTCTGTCGATACATGAATATCGATAATAATCGATAACTATAGCAGGCACATTTTTTAAGATAGAATATTTTAATAAAATCTTAGATGTGGCTTGGCATATTCTTAATTAACTGCAGAAATTGCACATATTTTGAAGAGGTAACATACGTTTTTTTTAAATTGAACAAACTATTAGAAATTGCAGGCAGAGAAGAGAGCAGCAAGATAATCGAAGTGGCGTATATACAAAGAGAAGAGAGCAGCACGATAATCGAAGCACTTTTATGGATTTGTGTATACCGATTTGTGTCTACTTTAAATAAAGATTTCTTATCTTTTACGTTTTAACATTGGGCTTACATTTGCATGAATATTTATTTGCACACAGTCACAGCTACAAATTCAAAAACACACACACACAGATACACACATGTGTGTGTGTGGGTTTATGGCACCGTTGTCAGGTATTTTATGAGCATTGTATCGATAAACAATAAAATCACACACACAACAAACACACACACACACAACACACACACACCCCCTTCAAACACCCCTTTCTGCAA
Organism: Drosophila kambysellisi; assembly: GCA_035042185.1. Lineage (NCBI taxonomy): Eukaryota > Metazoa > Arthropoda > Insecta > Diptera > Drosophilidae > Drosophila > Drosophila kambysellisi. Next base: position 99,494 of record JAWNLS010000641.1, on the reverse strand, counting down.
CGCTGTTAGAAAATTTTATTTTTATTTTAATTTTATTTGTTTTGCTTGCCTTTCAGTGTGCAAAATGTACAGAAATGGAATGGCTTCCATCCACTACCCCCTTATTTTTATTGATGCAAATCGAAATTGAAAAGAGCCTTTTGAATGAATACAAAATGTGTGTGTTGCTGCTTCATCCTGGTTGGTTGGCTGCCTTCCTTTCCTGCTTGGCAAAAAGTTATTATGTGCTGCTTGTAATATTTATAATGCAATAAATAATTTTATTGTGTGCCAAGCAAAATAATAATAAAAAAAAGAAAACAATATGAAAAACAAAAACAGAAAACAGAAGCTCGCTGAATGCACAAATAAATCAAAAAAGAAAATATGCAGTCGCTGGATAAATGCTGCATGAATTCAAAACACTTTTCTCACTTTGACTTGGAAAATGAGTTTCACAATTTCCATGCGACCTTCGTTCATTCACTCATTCATTCAATTGCAATTTTGGCGTTCACATTCCCGTTAACAGCCACCAAAGTCCACAAAACATTGTTAGCCCTAAGCCCAATGACTCGTATTTCTGTATGTTTACCTGTATATATGTCTATATGTATATATGTCTGTATGTCTGTATATAGCTCACATAACTCCTGGTTTAGCTCTAGAGACAAACGATATGCGAATTTAAATGCGGGGCAGCTTTTAAGGCGTGTCAACCTTTGGGGGCGAATGTCGAAAGCCAAGCTGGGGATTCATTTAATGGACTTGTGCCTGGCTAAAAGGTGCGAATATCAATGAAGGTTAACAGCTAACAAGTATTTGGAATTGCCTCTTTTTTACTAAGCCAAAATTACATTTTGTGTTTTTTTTGTCAATTAAAGTTGAAGGTTGTTAAAGACTTAAATTATAAAACTTAACACTTTACATTTGTAAATTTGCAGACAAAATTTGGTTGTTGTCTAAATTTGTCAGGCTTAAAGTAAAAATTAAAAAATTTACATGTTTGTCAAATTTTGACAAAAGCTTATTAAATATTTAACATCAACTTAACACAAAAATCTAGTTGTCAAAATTTGACATGAGCAAGTAAAATATTTAACACTACGGAAATAATTAAATCACTTACATTTTTAAGCTCGTTGTTAACTTTATTTAACTTTTATGTCTACTTTTAATAACTTATTCATCAAACTACAAGATTTTACTGTCTAAAACTAGCAAAATGTTTTCTAAATTGTGCAAAAGGAAAATTTGTTGCCATAATTTGATATGCAAATCTTTTGTATCTTTAGCTTTAATCCACTTCACGCTCGACAGGCTGCTCTGTGTGTGAACTGTGTATGTTATTTTTTCATTTCGTCAAGTGAAATTGCCACACACGAACACACACACACACACACAGAGAGAGGGGGAGGGGTGTGGGTGTGGCATGCAACTGCATCTATATTGATAAATAATAATTTGTCGCAACTCTCACTCAAAGCGAAAATTTAATTGGTTGTCGCTGGGCGGGGATCAGGCCAAACATAAAGGGATATATCCTGGGGAAGGGATGCGATAGTTAAGGGCGGAGAATGCACCGAAGGCGCGGCTAATATGCAACACTGGAAATTGTTTGATTAGGTGTCTGCAAGCACTGGCTTCGCTGCGGCGTTACGTATGCGCCATGGGTTCGATAGATAAATGGGCGAGGTGGATAAATGGATGGATGGATGGATAGATGGATGAATGGTTTTGGTAGATTGGTGGATGACTGGGTGGATGCACAGAAGAAAATAAACCTATAAAGACAACAGAGAGTACACAGAGAAAAATTGCATTCTACAAAGTCCCTTTATTGCTTTTTTCTACGGGTCTTTAATCAATATGAATAACATAAAAAAATTAAATATTCAAGAATGAATTTAGAGAAAATAAAAAAGAAAGTTGGTGGAAAATTAAACAAAATTATAGGTAACAAAAATATTACAAAATAAAACAAAAATAAATGTAGGAAAAAGATGGAGTGAAAACTCTGTTAGAAAATATTTGTTTTCCACAGATTTGATCCGAACCAAATAAGTTTGGGTAGATTTGATCGAGAAATAAAGAGAGAAATATTGTTTGTGTTTTTTTCACAGTGTATAACTGGCAATCAGACAACGCGATTGGGTTTGGTTTTTACATTTGATTGGCTTCCACATGGCTTGATTAATAAATGGTGCGCTTTTGTGCCGATATTGACAAATATTACACACCGCAGACAGGACGATGACGACGATGAGGACGAGGACGACTCGCACTCCTTTCGGATAAAGGACTTCAGTTTCACTTGTCAATTGTCAATTGCCATGTCAGCAGACATGGAATTAAGGCTGTTCAACTCGCTCGCAGGCGCAACGAAATTCTTTCACATTTTAACAATGTCTGCTGCAGATGCCCCATGCCACATGCACCACTCCTCAATCCCCCCTCGCCCCTAGCCATAACTTTGCTGACACTTTCAATCGGCATCGGCTGCAAAAAGAAATTCACAAACTCATCGCACAGATTTCGCTCAATAAATGTCATTAGATTGTCAAGTGCATATTAGAGCCATAATTGCGAGACGTGCTCAGCATTTTCCATCGAGCAAAGAAAAGAAAAAAACTGATTGTAAAATGTATGTGAAGAAAATTGAGTTTTTCCCGACATTTACATATCAATAAAGTCAAACTTACAACTGGAAGGTTGAGTGGGGGGAGGCTTCACACACTTCACACACTTAACCAATAAATATCCGTTGAAAGAGTTAACCTTTCAATTTATATACATATGTATATGTATATATGTATTTTACAGAAGTAAAAATGTTGATTACTTGAAATGTGTTGCATAAATATGCAAAACGAAAACCTCATCTAGTGTTTATTATAAAATTGAGGTGGTAAAAAAAGATACAATTCAGAAACCTTTTCTTGAATATTTTTGGTTTGCGCCTGATTATTTATGTACGTGGGAATTTTTAAATCTCCAGACTGAATAACTTATCAGAGTTCAGCATAAATATAATAATAAATTCACACAATCTCATTATAATCTTATTTTCAACTTATCTTAAGTCAAATAACATAAATTTATGTCTTACTTGTGTACGCCATCAAATTTAGTTGTGCAAAAATATGTGTTTCAATTTTTGAAAGAAAATAACTTCAATACTAAACTTAAGCATATTTATATATTTATGTCTTTATAATTTATATTTTATGTGTTCGGAGACGTCTCCGTCAAAAAATAAATAGACAATTAAGATACTCTCTATAAGATCAACATCGATTTGCAATTTGGAAAATCATCATATAATTTGTATTAAAAAATATGAAGATTAGAACGATTTTTCTTTCTATGTTTCATAAGCATTTTCTATTATTAAGTATTATATTATATTTATTTATATATTTATAATATGCAGAAATTAAAACCTTTACTTTTTTAAAGCATATTTTTTGTACAATAATTACTTCATTATTTGAACTTATGAACTATCTTAAATTGTTTTGTGTATAACTTGAGAGCTAAAGAAGGATGATATTTTATTATTCAGTTAAAAAAGCAATTCTAAGTCTTTCTAAACTAAGACTGTTGCAATTTTTAAAGCTCTTAATCGATAAAAGTGCTAACTTTAATGCGCGTCGGGTTCTCACTTTAATTAAAAAAATAAATGAAAAGTCTTAAAAAATATAGTGCACAAATCGATTTTGAGTTAAACCGATATAAAAATATGCATCAGTCTTTCCACTCTAGGCTTAACAACTTTTAGTCCAAAACTGCATCTTTACAGCCTTAACTTTAGTACTGTTTTGGCTAAAACGAAGAATTTTAATATTTATACATTTTCTTTAAGACTTTTAAGACTCCAAAAAAAGGTTGTAATATTTTGGTAAGTGCTTTAAATTTATGATTTTGAATTTCACATAAGCACAAATCTAACAACAATTGATAAATTAATCAAATTATTTTTAATGTTTGATTTCATTTAATATTGAAATGTTTAAATAATTTTGTTTAAATATTTAAAAAAAAAAAATCATTTTAGTTTGACTTTCGGTTGCAACTTGGCGCCACTTTTAACGTGAGGTCCCCTTTAGTGTATTTGTGTGTGCGTGTTTGTGTGTGTGCTGGTGTGTTGTTTACCCGCAGTCACCTTAAATTGCACTTTTTATTGTGGCTGCCACACAACAACAACAACAAAAACTTGGAATTAAAAACGTCACGAGTTCTTCTTCAGCTGCTGCTGCTGTTGCTGCTTCTGTTGGTGCTTTCTTTTTACGCGTGTGTGTGGCACTCGAGGCAAACCATAGCCATTTTATGAATAATTCATATCAACACACACACACACACACGCAGAGATAGCTGAAGAAACTGTCGACACAAACGTCACGCATACATTTTCATATTGACACTCGTCGCGTTTCGCATACTCTGAAATTCACATTCTTTTCCCGAATACTCATCATCGTTTCGTTGGCCATTCGACACTCGACTCTCAACTCTCGACGTCATCGTCTCTCGGGTGTTCCAGCCTTTGTCTGCGCCTGATACAGACTACAACGCTTTTCCGATACCCTGTAGTTATACCGAAAGATTAGATGCAGTGTTTACCCTTGGCAAGGTTTATTTTTTGTCATATGCAACTTTTGTATTTTATAAATGAGCTCTTCAGAAATCTATGATGTATACAAATTGTAATATTTTCGCTGAAACCCGAAAACCCGTAAAAAACTAAATTAAATAATTTTTTAATTTTTTTTTAAATATTTATTAGACAATAATATACATTAAGTTTAATTAATGGCTACGATTTTCTGGCTTTTTAATACGTGTAGCAAGAAACTAGATTTTGTCTGTCGCAAACTTGTTGATTCCCAATTCAAAAGTGGAAAAACTGAAAATGCACGGACTAATTTTTTATCGTAATTTTCAACTCAAAAAGTTTAAATAATAATCTAAATGTGTTTTGGAGAAATACAAACCAGATATTGATGCTGGCTTAAAAAGGATTATCAGAAATAAATAACTTGGTATTTAATGTGCAATTTTTTCATATAATGATATATATTTGTTTAGTAATTGGAGCTGATATTTAGCATTATTAAATATGTGAATACGGAAAAAACTTATAGATAAACACAATTTTATTAAATTAAAAATCTTCTGCTTATTTATATATTTATACCCCGAATGCAGTAAAAAATCTAACCCTAACAAAATTAACATTTTTTTTTTTTAAATTTTATGAGCTGCCTGCAGGGTATCTGTTGGTCCGATCAGTGCTCTGCAAAACCATTGCTGTTTGTTGCTTTGCTGTTGCTTGCTGATATTGTTGTTGTTGATGGCGTGGCTTTGTAGTTGCCTCCGCCGTTGTTGCCGCATCATTGCTGCCTCCACGTTGCTGCCTCCGCAGCATTCCGCTGGCACATTTCTCGCTGTTGTCTTTCTTCGACGCTGTCTTTGAAGAAGCTCAAAGAAGCAGAGTAGCACAACTAAGCTACACCTACACACAAATATGCACACACACACACACACACACGCACTTACGCACACCTTCTCACACCTTGTTTGCTTTGGTGTTGCATACCTCGCGAGACTGGCCTTAAAAATCTTTGCCACTTTTTTTTGTGCAACTGCTTTTTCACGTGTGACGTCTATTGCCAATTGGCCAAACCGCTGCTTTGTGGTTGTTGTGGCTGCCACAGCCACTGCTCTTGTTGTTGTTGTTGCTTGTTGCCAAATTTGCTGCTTCACGCGAACTACGAAAACAGCAACTGAAAAACAGCAATTGCCACCAAAAATTAGACGACAATTTCGACAGGCAGCTCAGCTTGCCACGTCCACTCGGAGTGGCTCATTATGCTCTAAGTGCTCAAGGATTCAGTTGGTTTTGCCATCAACCTTAACGGGATGAGTTTTAGAATTAGTGTAAATAGTTGAACCAGTTTTTTGCAGTGCGGATTAGTTGGGATTTTAGTAGATATTTGTTATTTGTAAATATATACAAATAAATATATATTAATAGTGTACTTTTTGTACCCTTAAAAAATTTATCATTAAATAAATAATAAATTAAATTAATTAAATAAATAAGCAACCCCTAATTAATATAAATATTCGCAATTCAGCCATGTTCCTTGGTCTAACTGTAAAAACACGTCAATCTCAGAAATTAAATTTGCTACAGACTTTCAACTTGGGAAAAGCTTAAATATATATTTTTTTAAAATTATTTGTTGACTTTTTCATCCAATTTAAATATTTGTTAAGCTATCTCCAGGACAAGTGATTTTATTTTTTATTTTTAATGCACTTCATTTTATTTTTTTTTAACATGAAGAGATTAATTTCCAAGATGGAGGAGATAAGTGAAAATCGATCACCAACACTGTTCATGAATTTAAATGCTTAAAAAATGTTTTTTTTTTTGCTGAATGCATATTTTTCATTTATTTATCTTTTCTTTTATTTTGACAGCAGCTTAACATGCCATTAAAAATTTGAAGTGTATTTCGGCTGTAGACTCGTTAAATGTGGAGCTGAAAGCACGCAACTTTTCGTTGCTTTTTCGGATTCATTGTTTTCGCTGCTTAATGAACTTAAATACCAAATCGACCTATGTTTTTACACACAACACGCACAACAGGCAACACACACAACACACAGGCGTATGTGATTTTAAAGTGTTGCAAATTTTGTTGCTGTTTTGTTGGGTTTTTGTGTATTTGTGTGTTTGGTTTGCTCGATTTGATTGCAGGCTCCATTAGGAAGCTATTGACTAGCTATAATACCCGAGGGTTTTGTTGCTGCCCCATGACTTTGCTGTATTTAAAAATGGGATTTTCATATTGGCTAATGTTGTATTTTGTGTTGCATGACATTGCATAGAATTAAAAACAGTTTTGCTGCTGTTATTTATCATTATTGGCGCATAATTAAAACACAGCAACAATTTTGTAAATTGTTTTTAGTTTTGCTCTTTGATTCAGCATTGAAAATTTATATATATGTGCGTGTGTGTGTGTGCTTTTGGGGGGGGGTGCATGCTTTTAATGTTGCATGACACACTAAAAATTTGGAAATCACTAACATTTCTGGCTCATTTATCAATTAATTGACAAGAAAATTGTGTTTGTAAATGTTAGTTATATATATTTTCATATATATATGCATAGCATTAGCATTTTACATTTTTTTTTTTTTACAGTAGTATTATTATCCAGAAGTTTTAAATACTTCGTTTAGTAAAGAAGCATTTAAATTCATAATTTGTATTTTGAATGTAAAGTTTTTTTTACAGGAAACTATTTTCTGTTTTTTCAAAATGCAAATAAAGTGCTTGGGAACAAAAGATAATCACAAAAACTAATCATAAATACGTTTATATTTTTATATTTCATTTTAAATTATTACAATTAATTATTATTAATTAAATCTTATTTAAAAAATATATTGTTTCTTTTTATTTAAAATTTATAAATTATATATTATAAATATTTACTTCTTTTTAATTTTGTATACATATCTTTTTCCATGATTCTAAATATCACAATTAAAAATAAATATTAAATATATATATATATAAAAAGAGTAAATACCTTTACTAGATTTTTAAGCAATAACATTGGAACGCAATCAAGACTATTATTTAAAATCAAGTTTAGCATTAAGAAAGAAAAACTTAAGCGTTTGCCGCTGATTTATGCATGTTGCACGTGGCGCACAAATTACTGACCTACGACACCTCTCAAGTATCGCAGAACAATTGCCTGTTGTTTGTTGTTGTTGTCTGTTTGAGTTAACAGCAAAGAGCGCTGCACTGTTAAATTGTCTCTTAAAGCACTTAACAGCGACTGTTAGTAGATGTAGCTCTTCTTAGGGACATTTGCTCTTTGCACCCGCTCTTTGACTGTTGCTAACAGTTGATGTTAAGGCTTGCAGTTAACAGTTGCTGTTAACAGCTAACAGGCATTGTTACTCTGTTAACGACGTACCGCTTACACTCCACCCCTTCCCTATTGCTGGGCTGCCCCAAATGTGCACTTAAATTAGCCGAGCGCAGTTTGGAAGAGTACCCCCTCCAGCGGCATTTCTATGCATAGCGAATGCATAAATCATTATGCAGCCTGCTTGCCGCAAAAATAATAACAATAATGCTTGAAACTGCCACAGTCGACGGCTGCCACAAATGCCCATGTGGCAAGTGTGGCTGAAACAATATACCCACCACAAGCAGCCCACAATTTTCCACACATTTCCGGCAATCAGTTTTTAGCGCTGACAAACCAACAAATTTTTTTCCGGAACCCCGCCTCCGTTTCCCATGCTCCCTTGTTAAACTCGCCACAAACGGTAGTTATAATAATTTGAAAAATCAAAAAAAAAAAAAAAAAACCGGAGGAAGAGGAAGAGAAATATTCGATTCGCATCGAAATGTGCGTCGTTGACATTTGACATTTGGCCACTTCTAACCGAATGTTTTCCCATTGCTAGTAAAAATTTATGCTCGGCGATAGATCATGCAACGGGCGGCACTTGCAACCGAGTTTGCTGCGAGTGGCTGCTGCTGGTGTTAGTGCGGCAAGCGTTGCAGCTCCTATATGCTGATTTGCAAATGTCACATGTTCTCAAATCCCTAAACTCGTTAATTCCGACAACAGCTTGAGAACTGGTTACCGTTTTGCACTTAACAAAATTTTCACTTGTTTCAGTTTTTGCAATTCTGGGAGTAATTTATATTTAACTTGTTAATAATACTTAAAAATTGTTTATGTGCTGTGGCACTTTCGCTTTTAAATGGCTTTTAAATTTTTTTCACATCGAATAAATTTAATTTTTATTGCTCTTCAGCAGTAGTTTTGATATTACAAATAAAACTTTTACTATCGAAACTTGTTTTTTTTTTTTAATTTTCATTGATATGTGACGTGTGCCAGTCAAACTAATGATTTATAAGGCTTTATTTTCCTTGTGGTTTTTAGACATTTTGATATTCATCTGAAGAGTTGCCACAACATCTATACACACCAGGTGTACGTATGTGGTATGTGGCACACTTATAGAAAAATAGGGTTGAATTGAAAAGTTTACTTTATTATTTAAAAAGTGTGTAGTAAAAATGTAGAGTATTTTTTTAATACAAATAAATTTATTATTTATTAGCTTATATTGCGTTTATTGTAGTTTCAGAATATTCTATTTTTAAAATTGTGAATTCTGATTTGAAATGATTTGCATTTTTAATAATGAGATATATGATTTTCAATTAGTGAAAATATCCTTTTTATGTTAAAGTAGCTGAAATATATACAAATATGATTCTTAAAAATTATAAGTCGTCTTGTGAACTACAAAATCTTAAGTATTTGGAATAAGATGTTCTATCTCTAAGAAATGTTTATTCTAAGCTTAAATTATATTTCTGAAAGAGAAACTTATGAGTCATATTTTCTCAATTTAAACTTGCATTTTTTTTTTTGAGAATAAATATTTTAAAGCATTGCGAATATTCTTGAAAAGCGGAGAGAAATATTGAAAATCATACTAACAAAAACTTCAGCATTTTGGGTAATAGTTTTTGTCAGTGTATTGTAGCTCAGTCCATGGGCAATAAGCAGAGCTGCAGCGGCTCAGTGGCCAAATAGTGAGTCGCATCAGTTGTCAGTTGTCCCTTGTCCGTTGTGGAACCGCATATGGCTGACTGACCTCGTCTCCAGTATCCAGTTTCCAGTCTCTACTCTCACTCGGCAGTGCCAGTTTGTGGCTGACTATCCAACTGTCCAGCTGTTCAGCTGTCCAACTTGTGTCCTCCTGTCCGTCCTTCCTACCTGTCTTGGTTTGGCACCATCGTTCAGGAAATATGTCAAAAACGTATTTGCATTTTTTTCCCATTTCGCTTTGCAGTTCTTGCAACCTTGCAGCGTGCATTTGCTGCCACCTGCTGTCCATTTATCTATCCATCTCTCTCCCTCTCTCTCTCTGTCTCTCTCTGTATTTTCCTATCTCTCGCACTTAATTGAAATCGAGATACAGTTCTGCTCCAGTTCATCCATATCCTGTTGTGTTGCCCTAAGTTGCTGACCTTGGCTAAATTTGTTCATCAAATAAAAATAGTTGTTAAACTGTGTCAATTACTTTTTTTTATTTTTTTTTTAAATTATTTTAAAAATATTTTAAAAATTTAAAAGTGACTCTTCTTTTGGATAAATATAACTGTTTGCGCTATCAGCTTTTTGATTGCTTTATTTAAAATAAGTACACAAACTTATTTCACAACGTTATAATGTTTATTCACAAATGTACTGGCTTAATTGTTATTAATTATTAGAGTATTATAGACTAGAGGCCACTTGCTTAGTCTTTTAACAACGAGAATAGTAACTAACGATCGATTCAGGAAATAAATGTATGAAGATTTGAAGCCAACTGCTAAATCTTCTTAACAACGAGATTAACTAATTACACCGATCGATCTGTTAGACTTGTGCGATAACTATTAATTGTCCACTATCAAGTTTATTAAGACTAGAAGCCGAATGCTTAGTCTTCTCAACAATGACACAATCTTTAATTAGCACGCTCGAGTTATGCGAACCAACTTTTACTAACAACGATAAAACTTCAACTATTATAGAGTGTAAACTCACTAGCTGCAGCAGCCGGCGGATCAGCGAGCGCCCTTTGTATAGAGAGAGAGAGAGCGCTGCACAAAAGAGCGCGGTACTATTAGAAGAGAGAGGCAAAGAATAGCGCTGATAACGCTGGCTGCTACAGCTCGACCTGCACTTAAGATAATTTGCATGTGTAAATGCACCTACTAATACTCTATACTTATTGAGCCGCGCAGGGCTCCAAATGTACAACAAATTACTGACTGACTAATTTGATGCTGGCGCCAACAATAACTATTTCGGTATTTTAAGCCCCAACCTAATCATTCCTCAAATTGTTTGTTATGAAAACTAGTTATTTATTTGTTATTATTTTATTTTTATTTTTCTAGCACATCTGAATTGAAAGCACTTTCAATTAAAACACTCTTATTTTTGTGATTTTTGCTTAATATCATAACAAAAATATCGAGCAATTTTGCCGTGTTGCATTTGAAGAATGCTGGCAGCAGCTATCAAAATATATTTATTTTCGCGCCTTTGCGTCACTGGTTTTAATTGGAAAAATTAATTAACTTTGCAAAATCAATTTGATGCGGGTGCATCGGTCTATAAAACTATTGAGTAGTCGCCGGGTAGAATAATTCAGATGAACTACAAGTTATGCTATCTGATTGTGCTCACAATCAATCAAATGGCAATTGTTAATTAACGAATTGATTCTGATCTATTATTGTTATTAAACAGATACTCTTTCAAATGCAGATTCCGCATTTTGATTTATAGATAAATCAGTTTTTGGAGGTGTCACAAAATGTGTCGAGTCGACACCATTTTCGACTAATGGAAGATAAAAACTTTTTAAAGAGGAGAAGGCTAAATGGAAGCAGCGTCAACCAAAATAACGTCATCGTCGTCATCCTTTGGGGCGTCTGACAGTTTGCCATTGTGCATCCAAGGAAGTGCCTCCAAAGGAGACTCATTTCGCTCCACTCACTGGGACCATGATTGCAACTGCGAACCCGATCCGAAATGTGCGTCAGCAGCGTTAAATTTGCATAGATGCAGTCGCCGTCATTTTTATTCTTTACTGTGTTACCCACTTTTTTGTATACCCTGTATTTCCTTGATCTTATAGAGTGTATGTATTACTCGACATTTATTTGTATTTACCTAAAAGATAGTTCTAGATAGCCAAACATATAAAGTTATTAAATATTAACTTTGACTTATTTCCCATCTGCTATCTATCCATTAATGAGTATCTACGCGTCGAGCATGCTCGCGTTGACACACTCTCACTTGTTAAATACTTGCAGCGACAGCAATTGCAAATGACGCACATTTATTAAAATGGCAAAAATTACGGTAGCAAAATGGCAAAAAAAGAGATAAAATGAAAAACCATTTGCATTGAATTTAATTTAGTGATTTTCCAATAATAACGGAACAAAATTAGCAATCAAAACCAGTAGACTTAAACTTTAATTTAGACAAAGCGAAATAGCAGATAGATAATAAAATATCTATCAATGATTAACTTTAAAAAACTATTACGAAAAATAAAATTTATTAGTGAGCAGGAAGAAAAGGATAAATGAAAGTAGGAGTGAGAGGGAAAAAGGAAAATGAGTTAGATAAAATAAGAGGAGTGAAAAAAGGAGAGCAGGAAAATTAAGATTAAACTAATCTAGTTTTAAATAGGATTGGAGTAGTGCAGAAAGAAGATTAAGAATAAAAAATATAGTATGTAAGAATAGGGGTTTAAGATTAGAAAAGAAATGAGAGGAGCAAGTTTTTTCTTCCTTTTTTTAAGAATTATATTTCTAAACAGAAAACTACTGAGTTTTACTCTGTGAATTGAGTTTAAATTGTTGTTTGATCGAGAGAAAATTATTTCAGTTTGAGGAGTTTTGTGGTAATTAGTTTTTTAAGCTGAAAGCCAATAATTGGCCTGTGAAGCTGAAAGGAAGCACAATATTGAAAGCCAACTAAATCTAATTAGATTAACCACTTACCTTCCTTAAGGGAAGGACTATTCACGACTCAGAGCAGCTTGACACTTTTTTCCGGATTAACAAGAAGCTGTCCTTGAAGCGGATTAACAAGAAGCTGTCCTTGAAGCGGCTAAAAGAGAAGCATGAAAAAATAACTAGAAAGACTAACAGGTAAATATGAAGAAAGATGAATTAGAAAAAAATCCACAGTCAACGAAAGGAAAAGCTGTGTCAGTTTTCATATTGTTGTAAAATACTGGTAATAAAAAATAAAAATGAAAGCCAAATTGAAGTTCTCAAAGTAAGCTGTAAAAGAGTTAATAAAAAACTATCTCAAACTCTCAGTTTCAAGCCTAGCACTTTGTTCTGCTCCATTCGTCGACAAGGTCATCTCTCTGAAAAATCGCATTTTCTTTGGACTAATGCTAATAAGAAAAAAAGGAAATAAGATGCTGAAAAGCAAGCAAGCATTTCTTGTTATAAGACATGCAACATGGCTGATATATCCTTTGAGCGGCATGTGCCAAAAGTCAGCTAAAATGCAGTCAAAAAATAATCAGAAAACAGAGTTCGCGAAGAAATGTTTTTCTTCCTTTTGTTGCATTTTTTTTTATTTTCATAATGAACTTCATTTGCGAGCTTTGTGCACAACTCAAAGGCCAAAAAGCAAAATGCAAAAGACAAAACGGAAGAAGGCTTTAATATAAAGTTCCTTTCTTTTATTTTCACTGTTTACTTGTCAGAAGAGGAAACGGAACAAACGCTGCTTTTGCTGCTATTGTTTTGTTGTTGCCCCGTTTGTTGTTGCCCCGTTTGTTGTTGCCCCGCTTGTTGTTGCCTCGCTTGTTGTTGTTGTTGTTAAGATTAATATGCTGCCGTTTTCTACTACTTATGCTGCCTTTCAGGCTTGCCAGATTCTTAAAGGACGCAAGAAGCACGTCCTGACAAGTTGCACAAGTGCGCATGTGTTGGTTTAATGACTGCTCCCTGGCTCAATGTGTGTGTGTGTGTGTGTGTGTGTTGGTGTGTGTGTCTGTCTGTGCTGAAAACTTAAGTCATGCAGCAAGCCATGCAGCAGCGTGAGGCATGCAACGAAGCAAGCCAAACAAAATGCAATGCACAAACATATCCCCACTCACAACTTACTTTAAAATGGGATTTATTGTGCTCCATGCACACGACTGCACTGCCCAAAACAAAGTAGCGAGTTCTATATAAAATATATAAATAAGTGTATATATTTATAAATATACATGGTTTTTCAGTAGTAAAAGATTATAGGTAAAGATTAAGTTGGTTCCCAAATGGGGACAAAACAATATCGATTCCCACAACTGATATTTAAAAATAAAATTAAAAATAGTTTATTATTTTTTTAAATAAATATCGATTCTGTTTTAATAAAAAAAATTGTAGTTCAGGTTTGGCACTCTCTGATTATTAAATATTCCTAAAATTAGTAATTTTTATTCATTTTAATATTCACCAGAAATTTTGAAATTTATCTTTAATTTATTTATTTTTTTTGCAGTGTTTGGTTGTGTGTCAGCGTGTGTGTGTGTGTGCAATGGTGCTGAATTTCAGCACTCAGCTTGCCGCTGTTGCAACTATCACTTCCAAGCCAAAGTCTTAACTGCCACACACACACACACACACACACACACACACACACACACACGCACACACACACACACACATACACATGACGGCCTCTTCGATAGCAAAGCGCTTTGTGTGTCAAGAGTGAAAATGAGCAGCCGCCTGTCTCATGAAACAGGACAGTCCCCTCCCCGCAACACTCCCCATCCAAGCCTGGCTTGCAGCATATATTTTAACGGCACACACTTTGTGTGCCTCTTTAGCATGAAGAAGAAGAAGAAGAAGCAGAAGGGAACACAACTCTGAACTGAGCTGAACTTGCCGGCAATTACACATCATTGTGATAATATGATGCCGTCTACTTATAATCAAGTTTGGCTCTCTCCTTCTGCTGTTGTCCTTGTATCGCTTGGGGTTCCCCCATCTTTTTGTTAACAGTCTTTTTCGTTCTGCTCATACTTTTCTTTTTTTTTAGCTGTTGCCCCCTGACGGGCTTAACTGGCAAAGGAAAACTTTATAACTTATGGGTTGCAAGGAAAATATTGCGCTTCGCCTGCAGCCAAAAAGAATTATGCAAAATATCAAGAGTTGCATCGCAGCAACTTTAAGTGTATCGAAAGCTGGCTAGTTACGTTAAAGCCACATTAAATTGTTGTATATATAAATATATAATATACATTTTTTTATTGGCAACTAGCCATTTTTTATTAACCCATAAAATAAGCATGAAACCAGTCAAGGGATTTTATTTTATTTGACTTTTTACTTATAAGTAGAATTTTTTTGCTTTATGCTTAAATGCTTTAAATAATATTTATTATGGTTTTTGACCAATTGCTTATAAATAAAAAAGTTATATATAGATATATTTATGATTAATGGTCCACCAATTTTTGGCGGCTTGGCAACATCTGCTCAGTTTATCAATCCATTAAATTTGGCTGCGTTTTCCACAAATTTTCAATGATTTTCTCAGAATCCGCTTAACTCAAATCCAGTTTTTTATTGCAAACGAATTGAAGAGTGAGAGGGAAATAAAAGGAGAGAAAGAGAGGGAAGAGTGAACCACTTTATATTAAGGTATTTGTTTTTACCCTGAACCCATTAAAAATGGGTAAAAAGGGTATAATGGTTTTGTGCAAATGTATGTAACAGGCAGAAGGAAGCATCTCCGACCCCATAAAGTATATATATTCTTGATCAGGATCAACAGCCGAGTTGATATAGCCCTGTCCGTCTGTCCGTCTGTCCGTCTGTCCGTCCGTCTGTATGAACGCGCGGATCTCAGAGACTATAAGAGCTAGAGACTTCAAATTTGGAATATAAGATCTCGTATACCAGGCCCAGATCAAGTTTGCGTTATTTTATCGATAACTGCCTCAGTTTCTGAATTATCGATACATTTAGATTTCCGATAGCAGTAAATTCCAGATATCTCTCACAATTTAATGGATACAGTCACCAATTTTGGTTGGTAGGTTGTTGGCGAGGTCCTTGAAAGATCGGCATGTGCCACGCCCACTTCCGACGCCCCCATCACCCCCGACCCAAAAATTTTCAAATGGCTATATCTACCGCAGTTTTTGAGTAGGGAACGTCAAATTTGGTAGTTATATTACTGATAGTTGCCTTTAAGAACCGATAACAAATTTGTGGTGCCACGCCCACACCTGCGCCTACAATCGACAATTCCGATTTTAAATCGATAACTCCGTATATCTCCGAACATTTTAAAGATAGAGTAACCAAACTTGAAAGGTAATTTGCTGATAACCTCCTCCAAAGATTGGCATACCAATTTTTGGACCACGCCCACATCCGCCGCCCCCAGGAACTTCGTCCCTAGAAATTTAAAATGCGCATATCTGCCGTAATTTGCAAGCTAGAGTCGCAAAATTTTGCAGGTATGTTACTGGTAACTCCCCCAAAGATCGATAAAAAAATTGGATGGCCACGCCCACTCCACCTACCTAAACCGATACACCTGTTGGTGTAAATCGATAAAGCCAAATATCTCGCGCAATTTGAAAACTTAAGTCACCAAATTTTAAAGGTATATTGCTAGTAACACCCTTCATAAATGTGTAAAAAAAATTTTGGACCACGCCCACTCCCGCCCACAAAAAACGATAAATGCCTGTATCTCCCGCAATTTAAGAGCTACAGTTACCAAACTTAGAAGGTATATTACTAAGATCGAAATCCAAAATATTTTGGGCCACGCCCACTCCCGCCCACAAAAAACGATAAATGCCTGTATCTCCCGCAATTCAAGAGCTACAGTTACCAAACTTAGAAGGTATATTACTAAGATCGGGCCACGCCCACTCCAGCCCCCAAAAACGATAAACCTATAATGCATTTAAAGCTTGGTTCAGGGTATATGGTAGTCGAGCTCACTCGACTACAGCCTTCTTACTTGTTTAATAATTAACATTTGAAGTTTTTAGCTTGCATTGTAAAATTAATCAAAATACTGACTGTGACTTGTGTTTAATTATTGTCTTCCCAATTTTATTTTAATCATTAAGATTAATCGAATTTTGTTGCTGCTCTGCTAAGGTATAATTATTATTAACAATTTATTAACTTACGCAAACATATATATTTATTATATGTATGTTACAAATATATTTATTATATTATTATTATTATTTTATACATGAAATATAAGATGATTAATAAACAGAACTGCTAAAATTAGTTTTAATAATTATACTTTATTTTATGCTATTGTTAAATTTAAATCAAAAGATATGAGAGGCAATTAGATGCTGCGTCTGCCATGTCGCTGGATGATCTTGGTGATCTCGCCATCGCTGGTGCGGACCAGATTGATACTGCTGCTGCCCGCCTGGCTGTGGCGGAGTCTCAGGACGAGGCAGGCTCGCGTAATGATGTCATCAACATTGGGCACCTTTGCCGATTGTGGCACACGTTGCAAGCCCGTCCAGAGCATGTGGCGGGCGTCGACATCTGCGGTGGGCGTGGCCGCAATTGCCACTTCAAAGGCGCCCTCACGTGCTGCATTATTCTCATTGAGCCGCAGCTGAAGCCGCACCTCGGGACACATCGCATGCAGCGCCTCCGCCAGCCCCAAATGCAGTTCCAAGGCACGAATCCGATAATCCAAGCGACTTTGACAGCATTCAATATACAGCACCGGTTGTTGGGGATCCAATGGCAGTGGCGCCTCGTCCGTAAGCATGTTGCAACTGTTACTGCCACGGCTGCCTCACCTCACCTGACCTCACCTCACCTCACCTGTCGTTTCAGTTTTGCTTTCTCGTATTTTGTGTGTAACTCAACATTTTGTTTAGCCAAGTTTGACAGCCAGCTGCCCAGGCACACAGCTTGCTGCTTATCGGGGGCTCGCGAACTCAGTCGACACTTGTGTGTTTCCCCAACAGCCCAAAAACCTTCATAAATCACGCCAAATAAAAAAAGGCGTATCTGACAAATAAATCTTTAGCTTCAGATACCAAATGCAAATTCGCAATCCTCGAAAAACACACACAAAACACACAAAACCAATGCGCAAACCTAAACTCAAAAGCCGCCCAAATTTAAATATCTGTATATTTTAATACCCTGTAATTCTTAAAAATTACTATATAGAAAAACTGAGACTGAGGACTATAAATATGGGATAATTTGTTTATTAGTAATTATTATTCATTTATCAAATTCAGTAAAATAATAATTTGTCCCTTAAAGAAATTGTTATCGATGTGGAAACTTATTTGATTTTATATTTTATTATAATGAAATATTTGAAAAATTACATGTTGATTTCTACATATTTTAACAAGTCTTTAATTATACATCTTTTACCAAATACCGAGCTAGTAAAAGTCTGATTATTACTCTCAATTTACCAATTTATCGATAAGTATCGATTACCATCATATTAAAGAATATAAACAAAATTCATTAAATTACCCAAGTTACTTAGGCTGTGCAAAGCATTCGCTTAGTCGGTCAAACTTAACTCGAACTCTCTTCCCTGTTGTGTATATGAATAAAGCATGCCTCTTACCCCCCTTTGTTGTCACACAAACTGCAAGCTGTCCACTTTCAGCTGACATTTTGGCCAACGGCCTTTGGCAGCCAGTTCAAAACTTTTGTGAAACTTCCTTTTTTTGCCGGCCACAGCTAAGCCAAATTCTTCAAAACATGCAACTATATTAAATATTTTATATATAAAAAAAAAATAAATATATTTTATTTTTAATAAACCGAATTGTGAACACAAAGAATCAGAAGCTGCCGCTGCTGCTGTTGCTGCTTCTTATTGCCCCCTGGTGGGGATGTGGCAAGGTTGCCAAAGGGGGTCATCTATTCATTTTATTCACAGTTATTGAATGCAGCCGAGCAGAGCAAATAAAATATAATAAAATACGAAAATACGTAAAGCACCACAAAGAATGGAATAAAAGAATGTAAGCGGCAAGCAGACCAGTTATGATAATAATAATGTGGCTTTCTTCAATCTGGCCAAAGGTCACGACAGACAACAACAACAACAACAGGAGCAGCAAAGGATGCTAAAGCAAACAATTCACAAACTGGTCCCTTGTGTGTCGAGGAAGCGTTTTGTGTCCACCTGCAAATAGATTAGCAACAGCAACTTGCAACAGCATTTTGCAACACATTTCAATTGAGTGAGCAAAATATGCAAATTGAAAATAAAATGCAGTTGTAATTGTTTTGTGTTCGATGACCTCATCGGGTCATGAACTGCAGCTAAACAAACATCGACTTAAATTGCCAAATTCAGTCTTTAAAAATATTGTTGGTATTAATTTTGTGATGGTTTTAAATGGTTAGAAATAGATTTAATAGGAGTACATTGATGATAATGCTTAGGCGAATAATTTTGGTTTGATGGAGGCAAATAAATTATTAAGCAGCAGCTTTTAAACAGGAGTTGAGTTGGTTAATTGAGTAATTCATAACAAAGTGTTTGGAAGTGAGTAGTAGTAGTGAGTGGTCGTCTAGAAATAATAATATGTGAAGATAGCTCAAGTCTTATTCAAACAAGGTATTTTGCTGGATGTTGATTTGATTTTGTGCATGAGAGATTTAATGTTAAAGTCTCAAATATATAATGAAATGCTATTGCTATTCTTGAGCTCTATTCATGATTAATTTTTGGGTCACTTGCAATACAGCAATGGGGATGAATGATGAATCTAAAATGTACAAGTTTGGTTGAGTCTCTTAAGTTGAACTCTGTTGAACTGCTCTAGGTACATATGAAAACAATAATTGATTTAAATTGAAGCAAATTGAATGAAAGACTTAATTTATTTCTGTGCCTAATAAACCAGTGAACAAATTCCTTGGTATCATTTTCAAAAGTAAGTTACTTTTAAACAACCCAGAAAACCTCGAAGGCAAAAAAATAGGCAAAAGCCATCATCAGGTTAAGCCTAATATCTGCAGAATGAATCAACGCCAATGTAATATACTTAGTATATACACACACAAATACATATATATATCTTTATATATATATATTATATATTTATCTTGAAGCTTATTTGCAGCCTTGTAGCCAGCAGCCCTTGGTTACAGTTACAGTTTTTCCTTTTCCTTTCGCTTTCACTCTATGGCTTAAATTGGGCAAGTGCGTTTGTCCAGAGTAGCTCGAAGTGCTGGGATTAAAAAGCGTTTTGCATGTCCATTACCCCAATTGGGGCAAGTGTGGGGGGGGGGGGCGTTTGGTGGGGCAAGCAAAATACGGTAAACGAATTTTCGAAAATTATTTGTGCGCCGAGGCAAAAGCTTGATTAAATTTTCGCCACAAGTCCGCCGGGCATACGGCATATTATATTTATATGTATGTATTGTGTATATACTGTATATATATATATATGTATATATATGTATATATATTTGTATATGGGAATGAGTTTTCATTGATACTTTGATTTGGTATTTGGCCATTTTGTGTGCCGGGTCATTTCCCAGGCGCATTACGAGCGCGTCCGCCTATAAAAAATTTTCTCTTTTTTTTTGCTTTCGACTATTTTTTGCTATTTTATTTATTTCAATTATGAAAACTTTTCTGCGATGTTGGAAAAAAAAAACACAGACCCGTGTTTGGATTTTGGCAGGATGAGCTCCGTTACTTCCTTGGTGGCTTTGTTGCCGTTTCTGCTTCTACATCTTCTTTTTTTTGTTTTTGCCACTGCCCCAACAGCCTGCCCCATTTTGTCGCCTTGAGTAAACAAACATTTACAGCTCAATTGTTTTTTTTTTCTCTTGTTTTTCAGTTTCAGTTTTTCACTTTCCACGAAAATTGATGAGTTTTAAATTGTTTGCTTCGGCCCATATTTTTTTTTTACTCTCATTTCCTTTTTTTATGGATTTTATTTTTTTTTTTCAATTTTGATCATAATCAAAAGTTGTCGCTTCATCTTAATGTCAATTAAATCCATTACTTAATTTGAGTCGTATTTAAATAGTTTACACTTATTTTATTTACTTTCAAGTTTTGTTTTTAATATTTCTTATTACATTTTTCTAGTAATTAAGTAGTGATTATATTAAATAAAGAAGTTTTAATATCGCCCGCTGCTCTTCTGCTCTCCAAAAGGAGAAAAGAAAAATGCTTTCTAAGTTTTCCGAGTAGCATAATAAATTACATTAGCTTGCCCCAAGTTATATTTTCCACAGACCCCCGCCCAGCTTGGACTGCTTTCCACAATGTGCTTTTGTGTGTGTTTTCAACAGGTAAACTTTTTTTTCTTCAGTTTCCACTTAGTGCAGTCTTCATAATTAAATATTTTCTTTTCAATTTTCAATTTCAATTCTCCCCCACGTGCCCCATATTTAGATGCTTAAAGTGTTTTGCTTATCTTTAATTAACAATTTGTGCCTGTTGTGGCAGAGAGAGAGTGGGGCAGGGAGAGAGGAGCATCCCTGACTTAATGACCCGCCTGGAGTTGTGTGTGTGCATTATATGATTAATTACCTAATTATTGTATTATATAACCCAGGCAGCTGTGGGCATTGTATCTTTAAGCCAGCGGTCAGATGCTTGCTTTTGTTTAATAATTGAGCAGGCTCTGGGGATGTGCTAGTCTCTGCCACAGCCAACATTAGGTGGCACCCCCTCCCCCCCTTCCCATCCCCCGTGAAACATGTATTTTCAATGGTTTGGTCGCTTGTTTGTTGGCCCTGCTTGACTCATTGATTTTAACCGAAAAAAGGTCAAACAGCAACAGTTTCCCTCCTAACCCAAAAAAAAAAGAAAATAAAAAAAAACAATTGCGGCGAACTTTGAACCCCCAAAAAAACGCCCACGAAAGTAACGGGGCTTTTGCGCAAATATTTCGATTGGAAATTCCAAACACGTGCACCCAAACAGAAACTATAAATACTTATACGAATACCCGTACGAGTATGAGTGCGCATACGAGTACTCGTTTTAAGCATTGTGAATAAGTTGAATACACAAGTCGTTTACACTGAATATAAAAGGATTTCCACTTCTTTCTGATAGTTTTGCTCTCAAAATTGGGGTCAGCATTGCTTTTAAGTAGGTGTGTGTAATGTGCGTGTGTGTGGGTGTGTGTGTTCGAGTGTGCGTGTGTGCTTAAATTGATTGCAATTTATTTGCTAAATGGTTTTTGCTTAGCATTAAATTATAGATTAGTTTTAAATTGTGTTAATCGCAGGCTGTGAATATGAAGTGAACTTAAACAACTTTGAGAGAAAATTAACTTTTTGCTATTTGTAATTTAAGGAGTTTTCAAAACTCTTTGCTCTTGCAACTGCCACACACACACACACACACACTCGCACACACACGCCCTGAGCTATTTTTGGATTGGAGTTTTCTGCTGAAATTAACTTGAAAATAATATAAAGAAATAAAAGTAAATTATTTATTATTAAATATATTTTATTTTTGGGGCAAACTTTATGCATAAATTCAAAGCCAGCAACGTAATTATGTGTGTTTGTGTGTGTGTTGTTGTTGTGTGTGTTTTGTGTAGCATACTTATTGGGGCTGAAAGTGAAGTCAAACTTGCTGCGCCCAAATAAATGCCGTCAATACCAAAGTCACGTGCAAATGTTGTATATTACTTTTGGCCAACTATATGAGCTGTTGTAACTTAAGTCTGCAGTTGTTGTTATTGCAGAAGTTTTGTTAGCTTTCTAGTGAGCTGTAATATGGATATATATATATGTATATATATATTTATATATGTATACTTGAGCTCGAGTGATTTTAGTTTGAATTTTACGTGCTCATCAAAATTATTATGAGCTGGCACAGCACACACACAGCACACACAGCACACACGCAGCACACACACATATCACACACACATCACACATGGAAATCAACGTCTGATGTTGTTAAGGTATTCATGCACTTCATTACCAGGTTCATGTCTCTCTGGGTGTGTGTGTGTGTGTGTGTGTGTGTGTATGTTTTATGGTGTTAATATTTAATATGTTTGCGTTTCACTTTTTTTTATACGAAGAATAGCAAAAATTCCGAGACTCTGCTATTAATTTGTATATTTTTCGAAAGTTTATGGATTTTTTTATTTGTATACCTAATAAATAAATCTTAAAAATATTATTTATATTAAGATCAAAATTATTTTAATGTATTCTATTTTTTATGCTCTCTGTAGACATTATTTAAAATTTTGTTACAGGTAGAAGCAGGCATAGTCGACATTATAAAGTATATATATTCTTGATCAGCCTCAACAGATGAGTCGAATTAGTCAGACTCGTCTAGCTAAATGTTCTGATCCTAGAAACTATAAAAAATATATATATATATATATGATATCATAGTATTTCGTTATCGTTACGACTGCAACCTTTTAGACGTACCTTTCCAATAATAATATAGTTTTGGCTAGCAAATCTTTGACCTACTTGATCTGTAATAGGTTAGTGCTTGGTTTCGGGCTATATGCTCGACGAGCTCTGTATTCTGGTAGTTGTCCCTTGTAGTGTTTACACACACACACACACACACATACTCATCACTAGCTGATAGTGTGTGTATATTTGTTTAGCTGCCTGCGGCATTTCTGTTTAGCGCCTGCCAAAGTCGTTTTAATTAAAGTTGGTAGCAGCATTGAAATTATGCGCCTGGTACAGTGCGTGTCGAAAGTTATCGAATTTTGGCAGCTTGTCTGCCAACAAAGCACACACACATACACAGACACACACACACACACACATAGAACATGCCAACAACTTGTCTCCGTCATCATCGTTTCTGTTGTGCCTCCGATTAAAAAGTTTTTCTATTAAAGTGATTTTTGTTGTTGTTGTCGTTGTTTCTTTTGCTGCATCAACAAGTTGCTGCTGTTTGGCAGTTTAAGACTTAACAGTAGAAATAAGCTCTGGGGCATACAACTACAAATGGCTGGTTGCCTTTCAGCCAAATACTCAGAAAAGCAACAACAATAAGCACTTAGACACAAATCGCTTCGTATTTACCAATTTCAAATGCACTTCAGCAATTTGTGTGTATGTGTGTGTGTGTGTGTGTATATGTGGGTGTGTGTGTGTCTCTGTTGTGTGTGTTATGTTATCATAATATTCTTAGTGAGAGAAATGCAGATTTAAACAAGCAAATGTGAGTGCAATTTGGGCAGCGCTTTAGTTGCAAATACTCTATTCAAAATTCTGTTTAATAAAAGAAAACTTTATTTTCGATTGAAGTGAAAAGATGAAACTTTAAAGTATGCTCAACATAACTAAGTTTAAAACTTTTTATTTTTATTATTATTATTTATTATTTTTTGATTACGCTAAGCTCCCATTTCTATACCAATAAATTTTACTTTATTTCTTATCCTCGAAGGCAGTCTATCTTAATTATGAATTATTTGTCTTAAGGCATTATTTATTTACTTTAAGCAATATGTAAATATAGCTAATAAAATAAAAATAATTTAACTATCAGAATTGAATTGATATTTAAGAAGACTATGGTCTCGTCAGTTTTTGTTCACAATAAATTTGTTTAACAAAATTAATTAAATTTCAAAATATACCTAGAACAAGAAACAGTTAAAGCCAATGTGTAAAAAATGATTTAACTACCATAAAATAACAGATCAATTTTATGTTCGATTTGATAATCGAGAGGGCATTAATCATTCGCTCAATTGCCAGGGTTGTCATTGTTTTTGCCACTCTAGATTGCAGTTGTTTCACAGCAGATGTTGCAATGTTCGCCTTGGGCCGCAATGGTTTTGGAATACTGGGGTTTGCTTTTAGTATATGTTTGTACCTTGGCCTGGCCTGTTGTTTTGGCCTGGCAATTTGGGAATTGGCTGACTTTGGTAAATAAACTAGAGCAACAGCTGCATACCGAACATAGCCGGGCAA
This sequence comes from Drosophila kambysellisi, assembly GCA_035042185.1. Lineage (NCBI taxonomy): Eukaryota > Metazoa > Arthropoda > Insecta > Diptera > Drosophilidae > Drosophila > Drosophila kambysellisi. Next base: position 74,914 of record JAWNLS010000641.1, on the reverse strand, counting down.
CCTTAAAGCCAAGTTTAATGGCCAGCTGGCGCCCAGAAACAAACAGATACTTTGAGCAAACAGGATTTCCGTTAACCGCAAACAGGGCCAACAGCAACAACAGTGTTGAAAGGCCTCCAACACAATTGGCGGAACAAAAAAATAATGTGCAACCATTTGCAACCGCAAAGCCGGGTCAAAAACAGGCATTGTTATTATCAACTGGAGTTGCAACAAATCGTTCATTTTAATTTTGATTCATTTATTAAGAATCGAATTTGAATTGTATTAAAGCAAGTTGTTTTTTTTTATCTTTATTTATTTTCTAATTTTTGGCATTTGATTTTTATATTTAAAATTGCAGATCTTAGTTTGAGGTTCAATATGTACGAGTATATTTAAGTTTTCAATTTGGGCTTAAATATTAAGGGACTTGCTTGAAACAATATTTAATTTATAATGGTTTTCATTCTTGTATGTATTTTTTTTAAGGTTTGTGTCAAATTTTATGAATGTGTTGCAAGTTTTTTATTATTAACTCTGCCTGTAACTTGTTTTTTAAAAAAATGTTCAATTTTACTTCCGTTGCTTAATTTCAATTGGTAAAGTTGCAATTGTAGTTTTTAATTGATATATTTTTTGTTTAAGGTTTCTATCAAATTTTATTAATGTTTTTACAATTTTTTATTTAATACCGCTTCCTGTAACTAGTTTTTGTTTCTTATATATTCAATTTCGCTTCCGTTGCTTAATTTCAATTGTAAAAGTTGCGCTTCCAGTTTTCATTTGACAGCCTATTTTGAAATTCTAATCAAAGCAGACATGAGAAATAATTGATATTGTGACTCAAGAGATACCATGTTTTCATTACTGAAAACTACTAACTTTAACTAGAATTTGCAACTCTATTACCAATTGTAGTTCCAGTTCCAGTTCCAGTTTCAGTTTGCACAATGCACCATTCAGTTTTCAGTTCTCAGTTTTCAGTTCCCGTTTTCAGTTTGTATTTATGCAGAATTAGTGTTTCTCTGCACACCTCCCCCCTGTCGTGTGTGTGTGCATCGGTAATAACCACAAGTAAATGTCAATGCAGGAAATGCAGCCAAACATGCACACACACAACACACACACAACACACACACACACGGATTGGCATGGCAATTGCATTGTAATTTGTTGTTGCGTTTGAAGCACGCCCCAAAAGTATGTAAAGCACTCGGCACCAGGATGCATCCTGCAAAATGAGCCTGTTGTCATTACAATGCAGATAGATGAGCAGAAAGAGAGGGTGGTTGGTGGCGGAGAGGGTGGAGGGGCAGGCGTTATTAATGCATAATTTGAGACAGCCACACACAGCACATGGCCCATAACTATGACTCTGGCTCTGACTGCGACTCTGATTCTGACTATGGTTACAACTCTGGCTATGAGTTGGGAGCGCTCCATGAATTTGGAGCCTGGTGCGTTAATTAGCCGGTTCTTTTGGGGTCAACAGCGCTGCAGCCCAAAGGAAGAGAGGCTAATGTCAAAATATGACCAAAAATGAATGCACATTATTTGCTTTGTTTTCTGTTTACTCAGTCGCAACACAACACAACACAATGCAAAATGTATACACAATACAAGATGTTGAAAATTGGAGACTTCAACCAAAGTTTAAATTAAGCCTAGTTTAGCCTTAAGCATAATAAATAAATAAGTGAAAATTGATTAAAATAACACAACGTGTGCATATATTAAAATAGGCTTAATTGGTATTCATAGCTCAACGAAGAGGAATCAGTTTGCTGCAATATTTTGATTAAATGACATTTTCAATTAGCTTGAAAATTAAAACAATTGTTTATCATTATTTATAAAAACTACTTTGAATACAACACAAAGAAAAACTTGTAATTCAATATTTAAATCATGTTTTTTTAATTACCAACTTAATATGAAGTCTTAGTGCAGTTTTGACTTAACACGTTCTTGAGACATCAATAAAAAACCATTCTTTTTTTTTGTTTTTTTGGGTTTCCACACAGAGACTGCTTTATCATGAATTTCCCAACGGGTTTTTATCTGTTTTTAGAGGCAGGAAAGACGTGTTTGTGTGTTTGTGTTTGTGTGTGTGTGTGTCTAACTGGGCAATTGTGTTGTGTGTGTGACAAGTGGACTGAATGAAAGTGCAATTTGTATGCTTAAATGACTTTATGATGTCGGGGAATATACTTTATAGGGTCACGAACATGACGTGGATGTTGATGAAGAAAAAGTCGAGAAGAGGCAGCAAAATGGCAAATAAACAAAAAACCAAGTCATATAAGTTAGTTATTCATTGTGGAAGTGCTGGACGCGTAGATATCCTGTATTATTCCAAAAGAAAACTTGTTACACTATATTAAAACATTCAATTATTATTAACTGATGGTTGCGCAAATTTCTGTTTTCTCCTTTTGTAGTCAATTACACAATTCATTTATCTTATTTAATTTTCCTTCTAGAACTAAATTTGTATATTATTTTTATCAATTTATCAAGATTTGTTAAGTGCCTAACAAATAAATTTTAAAAACTTTATTTTAAGAAATATGTCGATACAAATTAATCGATAACAGGAAAAAGAACATCAGGCTTTTCATTTATAGAGTCTGAAAAGCCCACACAATTCAACCTCTCTTTGCCACAACATTATTACAGGGTATTCACTGCTCACACTTGATGGAGATTAATGAATCAGGCGCTGGCAGTGGAAAGCGTTTTAAGTTTTTGTGTGAGTTTAACTTGATTTTGTTTTTGGCCAGCTCCAAAAATGCACTTGCTGAGTGTTAATTAAAGGCGCAGCCTTCAAGTACTTATTTTTGTTTAGTTTTAATTACGAGTTGCATAGTGCAATTTAATAAACTGGCTATAAGCTTTGAGCCAAGTATATTTTCATATATGCATTTCAAGTAGTTGCCATAAATGCAAATGTGGCAGCAGAGCGCAGTTTGCTCATCATAATAAAAACAAACACTCAACACACAAATTCTCTTCCTATTTTATAAGAAGAAGCGTCAAAGGTCAAAGTTGGTTCTGTATTTTAGCTTAATACTCTATCTAAGCGGATTATTCAATTAGAGAGTGGAATATGCAAGAGTTGAGGTTATGTTGGTGCCAAGAGGAGTAATTCTCTAATTATTTACTATATTTTCAAAAATAAAATAAGAATAGGAGCTTAAATTTAAGTTGTTGTTATTTGTGATAGTGCAGCATAAATAAAATAATTATGTTTATTTTATTTAGAATTTCAAGCATGAATATTTTTTAAAATACTACCTTAAATACTACATTTATATTTTTTATTTTGCTTTAAATAATTTCAGGGTGTTGCCTTTTTCATCTTGTAAAATGTTTTCGCATACTTTTTAAATTTTTTTTTAGCTCTGTATACACTTTTTATACTTTATAAATATATATTTTTTAACTCTGCATATATTTTTTTCCTATTTTTTCATGTGTTTTATTTGATGCTCCACTTTTACATCTTATTTTATTTTGTTAAGCTTTTTTCTACATTTAGATTTGGCTTTGGTCTGACCTTAACTGGACTTTGTTGAAATATTTTTAATATGCATTTCTCGTTAGTTTTCCTTTTGTTGCTGTGCACATGGAAAAGATATGGAAATTGTTGGCGAGTGCCAAGCGAATTTGGGCTAAGCTGGGACCACACTCTGAGCCAAAGCCAAAGCCAAATCCAAAGTCAGAGAGCTGGTTTCAGTTTTATTTAGCTGCAGAGCTTGTTATGAATATTCAGTTGTTATAAAACTTAGTGCAACTGCCATTTCACTATCCGTTACTTGTAAAGAACAAAATAAGAATTTTATTACGCTTATATATTTTTATGATTGTCTAGGTTATGCTTAAAGACGAATGAAAATGATCGAGTAAAGATGACATCAGGCAAACCCACAATTTAACCATATAATTCATTGGAACAGTGACAAACGAGGCTCACCTTGCCATGCACAATTAAACACTATGCAACACACGCACTGAGCGAGTGTGTGCTGCTGCTGCACTGAGAGAAAACTCGCACTAATAATGCTCATTATTAGTGCAAGCTTAAGCTTATCTTTAAGGTAATAGTCGCTACAAAAATTGGATTAATGTTAATCAGTAAGAATAGGTAAATATTAAAAAATTCCAAAATATAATTTCAGCATTATTTTTAATAATTTTCCTAAATAACTATAATTAAATTAAATAATTAGTGTTAAATTAGGTATATATTTAATATATTATTATTGAATGTTATATATGTATATAAAAAAAAAGTTATTAACTTTTCTTACTCCACAGGATCAGGGACTTACAAGTCCCTTGCTTATTTTATGCTATTAACGCTAAAGAATATTTAGTTTGAATCAGTTTTTTCTTTTCTTGGGTTCTGCAAATCCTTCCAATAATTATTATTTAACATTTTAAACTACCCAGATTTATTATATACCAAATTTTATTTATTTTTTCTTCACATTTATTTAAAACTCTGAACCCTTTTTGGACCACATTAAATAAAGAAATAAAAATATATATATAATTCTCAAGAATTTTCTCTCTTAGTGTAGGGCTCCTTGGTGGCGTTGAGGTTAGAGCAACAGGGTCCCACGTTGCCCCCGGGGCACCTGAGTAACCGTGTTAAGGCCAGACGGTAGCGCGACAATGTTAGACGGCTTCGCACACGTGAGATGGATGAATCTCGTCCTTGCTCGTCCTCGTCGAGCTGCTGCCTGGGAATACACACGCGCTGACACAGACAAATGACAACTGGGAGTCGCAAGAACAAACAGCAACAGCAACAAGAAACGGCAACAGCAACAAGCCGCAACAACAATAAACAACAAAACTAGTGACAAGGCCAAGCAGCCGTGTCAGGCATAAAAGTAGACATAACGGACTCAACTCAACTCGAGTCGACTCGAGTCGAGTCGACTCAACTTGGGTTATGCGTGGCACAGTTGGTGGGCGACTGCTATGTGACCTGTAAGCGTAATCAACACCAAAACAAGAACACGCAACACAGCCACAGTCAGAGGCACAGTCACAGCCACATCCTTAGCCACATGCCACATGCCACATCCTTAGCCATTGTCATTGGCAGGCAGCAGCGACTGTGTTTCCCATTATTCTGCTGACAATCAATATGCGCAATTGAACGCGCATGATTGTTGTGATTTGTGGCGTTGTTGTTCTTGTTGTTGTTGCCGATATTTCTGGCATAGGCCAGCAAGGCGACGTCACGCACTAATTCACGACATTATCCTGAAGGACTTAATCAGCACAGGACCGAAAAGGACAGAACGGAACAGCACAGCTCAGCACAGCACAGCAGGAGCTGCTTTAACAGTTCGCTTTGTGTTCGCAGCCAAACAATGCGGCACAGCAAAGTCTGCACTTGATACATTTACTCCTTTAGTCCTTTACTCCTTTACTCCTTTGGTCCCTTACTCCTTTAGTCCTTTACTCGTTATCTGCTTGGCAAGTCGATTTAATCCAGCACTACTTGAGTTTCTCTCAAAATCAGGTTTTGCTTGATGGCTCAGCCTGAAATGATGGAAGTTAGCTATAAATTTGATTTTGCATATATAAATATATATATGTATATATATGTATATATATGTATATATATATATGTATATCTATAAATTAATTATCTTTCAATTTGAGCAGCTTTGTGTTATAATCGCTTTAATTTTATTATTTATTATTTAATATGAGATTGCTAGGACAACAAATTTAATTTTCTTCATTATAAAAATAAATTAACTCCTTTTGAGACAATATTGTTTATTTATTTATTTATTTTTTACCTTCTTTTATAATTGAAAAATGTCTCCAGTTAAAGCATTTATTTTTTTTAGTTTTTATTTACTTAAATTTATTTCAATTCCCATCAATGTTCGTCTTCCAGTTAGCTGTAAAACTTGAAACTTATAATTTATCATTTTTGTGGATCCATGTAAAATTTTGATACATTTCAGAGCTGCTTTTGTATATATATATTTTGATATATTATTATATTATTATAATCCTGATTCTATCTATAGAATCCTGACAACAATTTTACTATTTTTTCTGCGAGCACAAACTTATTTGAGCTGATGGGCATTTCTTGTGACTTTCGAGTCAAACACAAATAAATGGTAATCTTAAAATACAAGTTACAATTAAAACTGTAAATTTTATTAACTGGCTACTCTCAAAAAAATGTTTCCCCAGTTAAATCAAGTTCACAATTAATTTTCGAGAATTGTACATGAAATTAAGTGCTTAGTCATGTAAAAGACACAACTCAGCACCTAGTCATGAATTTGACTCCCTTTGTATATATGTATATTATAAGCTACAGATATATGGTTGAGTGTTGGTGTCAGCTGCTTGATAAATGATCCCCAGTGTGGCATCAACATGTGGCGCTAGACGGCGCTTAATCTGCGCGTCAACAAACTTCTGACAAGATACATTTTCAGCAGGGCAACAGTTGGTTGCACTTCTCATAGAAAACGACCCGCGTTGACGTAAGCTGAGACAGAGACAAAGTGAGCGAGAAAAAGAGATGAAAAGAGAGAGAGAGAGAGAGAGAGACGGGGAAAAGAGTTAATCATGGAATTTTGTGGCAAATGGTTTTCTCAGCTTGTTATGCACATGCGGCCAAAATACATTTTGTCACATCCCATAACAATTTTCAATTTATGCGGAAAATAAATTGTGTGATCTGTTGCAGAATGCCAAAACTTGCAACACAGCAAAAAATGCTTGAATATCTTAAATTTTAAATTTATGTTTCATGAAACAAATGTAATATATTTAAAAAAATATATATAAAATGTAGCTTAAAATATATAATTATTTTCTAACATTTAACTTTAACGCATAGTTAAGAATTTAATATTTTAGCTTATTGCTATTCTTTAAAATATAAATATGGCATAAGTGTAGAATTTCTGAATTCATAATAGAATATTCTCATATTTTTCTATCTTCAAAATTAAATGTGTACAAAATATAATTTATCACAACAGACTTTGATAAAACTAAAACAGTTTTTCCAACAAAATGTAGATTTTACATAATCGTTTTTTTTTAATTTTTTCATTTCTGTAGCAATAAAGCACTCAGCCTTTTAACTTTTGACCGCATATACGTAAGAGCACACACTTTTACACACACACACTCACACACACTCAGACACACACACTCAGACACACACTCACACACTTATACACACACATGCTGTTAGCCTTAGTTGGCATTCTTTATTAGATTTGCCGTCAGTCACTGAGCTGAAAGTCTGAGCTGCTGCAGCCATTGCTCCATCTCCAACTCCATCTTCGCCTCCAACTCCATCCACATCTCCAGCTTTAGCTGCAGAGTCCTGCTGGAATTTACCAAATTTGATGCAAGCAAAAAAAAAAGTAAATATGTGCCTTTGTGTTAACTAAGCTGAAAATGCGTACGAAACTCGGGGCAAGTGACGTTGCGGGAATGTGAAATGCTGCCTCGTGTCTATCGTCTATCGAGTGGCAATCTATACTTGCAACAGCCGATGCAGCACAGTGCAATCATTTGCCACAAAAGCATTGCTGTATTTCAAAACAATTAAGTGGAGTAATAGAAATAAAATATATATATTTTAATATATCTTTTTCCAGCTTAATAAATTATTACTTTACCTTTAATATTATTTAATAATATTTAATAATATTAATATTAAATAAAAAAAAAAATTAATCAATTTATGGCTTAAATCTTAACTTGTAAAATATTTATGCAGACTTTTGATCTCATTTATTAAAACTTTTATTACACTTAAAAAAATCAGTTCGAATGAGGTTGTCAAACTGAACTCTATTTTGCTGTTCCAATTTGACATCCTAATTCCAATTTAAATATACTCTATTTTTAACAATCGATTGTAGCCATCTTGTACCACTGCACAAGGGCTTCAACACACACACACACACACACACCCACACACACAGAGCACGCACACAATGTGGCAAATAGTTGTATTTACCAGAGGCTGAGGCACGCCCACAGAGGGATGCCTGTTGGTCCTCTTGTTGCCTGTCAATAGCGAGTAGTTCACACACTAACCCACAAACACACACACACACACACACACAGACAGAGAGACAGTGGCACACATATGCGGACAGCTAATACATTGTTGGAGTGCCCAAGCTAGGAAAAATATTTTTCCATAATAGTTTTTCGAGTCGACTTAATGTGAAAACTTTTGCTCCAAAGAGTGCAACAAAAGGCGTGTGCCGCATGGAATGTAACCGAGTCAGTGGCAAGATTGCAGCACTTGCAACCCCAAAGCAGGGCTAATGACAACTGCCGTTTGCATTTCAAATGCAACATGTCCTTAGCCACTTACAGAACAAAAAGCAGGCGACACGAATCCTGTTAGAAAAGTGTGTTTTTGATTTTTACTTTGAAAATTCTGCTTGCATAAAAATTGATTGAAACACATTTTACCAACTTTGAATTTATGAACTTTTCAATTATCTTATTTTATACTTAATTTAATTAATTTAAACATTTTTTAGTAAAAATCTTTAATAATCTGATCATGAAAACTTTGTTTAATCTATCCTCTTTTCTTTTCTGCTGTGCAACAACTTGCAACCTTGGCTCTATTTGTTACCACAGCTTAGCATATGTGTTGCCCTAGGTGCTAAAAGCTTTCACTACACACACTCACACACACACACTCGCGACCACACACCTGTGGAAGCAAAGGGCACTTTTCCTGAATTATTCAAATGTTGAATATTTAATTTATGACACAAGCAACAAAACAAGTAAGAATTACTTAAAGCTACTTTGCACTCTTCTTTTTATTCACTTTGCAACAAATAAGTAAAGTGCAATGAGGCACTGGAAAAGTGGGAGGGGGGGGGGGGAGATACGCAAAAAGCTGCAAACATTTATTTAGTTAGTTAAGCGTGCATCCTTGTCGCTTGCCCCATTCGCGTAAATCACTGAAATTTATTGCAAATGCTACAGTTACAGAGAGGCGCGCACATGTTGTACCCAAAACAAAATTTGGTGGCATTCTACAAAACATATTTCAGTTCGTTGCACGTATATATATATATATACCCTGTAAGCGATACACAAGGAGGCATATACCTTAAATACCTTCCACACTTGTAGTTTCTTTACAAAAATAATATTTAATTTAAAGTTAATATATATATATAATTTCAAGCTTAACTTATCAGATTTGTATTTAAATAAGTTACTCGAGCATCCTCAACAACTTGTCTTAACTTCAATTACAGGGTATCTGCTGGTCAAACCACTCTAAATTACTTCTGCTTGTTTGGGCCTGTAATTTATTTGCAAATCTGTTATTCATGTTCGAGAGGTGTGGATTTTTCGTTGCAACTGATGTATATATATAAATATATACATATACATATATGTATATATTTGTATGTATAGCTTGTATTTGAATGTGACTATTTATATGTATGATTAAATTGCCAAATTGTTTTACATTTAAGTGATTTATCAAACTGAAGCAGAACTCTTTGAATGTGAATTTGAATTTATGAGTGTGTCTGATTATTGCTCAATTCATCTATTGGTTGAAGTTAAATTTTATTGCCCCTGGCAAAGTGTAGTTTTAATAGAAATATCACTCAAAAATTCATTTATTCACAATGATTTTGACTTTCGTACTTAGATAAATTTTTTCACTAATTCTTCTCTTAATTATTTTGTATTTCATTTGCCTCTCGTTGAGCTCTTTTTTTAATGATTATAATCAGCAATTTGTTAAGTGAATATACCAAACTCACTTCCTCTTCCTCTCTAATCAATTATTAAATTTTTTAATCATTTTATTTATTCATTTATGTTTCTACAGAATAGCTTTGCTATATTATAATCTTAGAAATCTTAAAAATCTTATAAATCTTATTAATATTTTGTTATTTTTTAATTTATTTATAATCCTCATTTTTTTTTAATTTAATTTAATTAACATTTTTTTTATTTTTGGTGTCGACTGATTTTAGTTGACAATAAATAAATAAATAAATAAATAAATATTAAAATCCACTTTACTTTCCTCCAACATTTTATAAACAACAAGTTTACCAAATATTTAATCATTTGAAAATTACATAAGCGGCATTTAACTTCCACGAGTTTTAAGTACACAATTGATGTGCATTTGTAAATCTTGCAAACATATTAAAATTGCTGTCAACTCCACAAATGATTGCCACAAAATTTAATTTGGTTTCCCCTTTTGCTAAACTGCTAAAATTCGCCCCAAAATGCCAAAAACTTTCTTTCGACTTTGTCAACAAGTCTCAGCCCTTTGCCGATGGCCCCCCCTCTTCAAGCGGCACATGTCTAAATTATAACGCCATTTGGGTAATTACACTTTCGAGTGCTTTAGCGTTACCCCAAAAATCTGGTAACAAAATAAGGGATAACGGATATTGGGCAAAGGCGAAGAAGTGCTACCAAAGTGGCAAATTTGGCGACAAAACAAATTAAAACTCCATAAAAGTGGATACATATTTTATGCTGTTGCTGTTGTTGTTGTTGTTGCTGTTCTCGTTATTTGAACAAATGTTTGGGTAATAAAAACACAAAAATAAACAACTAAGCCCGGAAGGAGAGAGTGAGACAAAAAAGGTAACAGGAGAGAGAGAGAGAGGGAGAGAGGGAGAGAAATAATAATGCTTGGCACGAAATTTAATGTGGCCAAAATGTGAATGTGTTTTGGGCTTGGCAAAAGTGAAATCTAATAAAATTACAAAACAACAACAACAACGGGAAAGCTTTGCTCGGTGGTGCTTGCAACATTAGAAAACAAGTGTTAAAATGTTTGAAATTAGTTTTGGCCACGGCAACAGCACAACAAACCATCTAAATTATAATTGCAACTGTTTTGCTCAAAATCATTTTAAATGCTAAAGCAATTGTGTGTGGCTTTGTGTGTGTGTGTATATGTGTGTATTAGTGTTCTTTTTGGCCCATTGGTGTTGCATGTGCCCATAAAACTAATTAAATGTTTTATTCATTTATAACCATATTTTTGGCCAATCAGTTGGCCATCTCTTTGTTTAGCTGCAACTGTGCAGATGATAATTGTGATGTGCCCCCAAAAATGAGTCGCAAATTAGCAAAAGCACTAAGTATGCTGGGGGCAGCTTCTATTTAAGCCTAGTTCATTGGCCTGTGCAACTCCGAAACAAGTTGAAATTGGCTTTCTCAATTAAGTCGAAGTTTACATACCCTTGCAAATTGGAGGCAATCTGACATCTGTTTTTTTACTATAAATATAAAAAGCTGATTGATTTTTCGAATAAAAGTGATATGGAATAGCTGGGACAGCTGGGCAGAGATACCAGAACTCCGACAAGCCGGATCTCTTTTGGGTGGCTATAATCAAAAGCGATTTAAGCAGTAAATAATTAGAATTCTCACCGGTCTACTGACGGGACAATGTAGACTAAGAAGTCACCTAGCCAAGCTAGGTATAATAAGTAGCGGACTCTGTAGGTTCTGTGTAGGTGAGGAGGAATCCTCAATGCACATCCTAGCAGAGTGTGTCGCATTAGCGAGGAAATGAGGTAGCATCCAATGGATGCATGTCATGATAAGCAGTGACATAGAAGCCCTCAACCCAATAACGATTCTAGCATTTGTGCAGGAGCTTGGGTTGATGGAGAAGCTTTAAACCTAGACGGGGGCACAATAGATCTATTCGGTCGCAGTGCACAAACCCCCAACTTAATAATAATAATATGGGATAATAAACCGATTTTGATAATTACATTTTAGAAGCATTATAAAACGCATAACTGATGGATTTGGTTGCCATAACTTGGGAAGGAAAATAAAAACAAGATCCCAGCTTTCGACTTGTAGTGTAACGGTTTGGCGTGCTATATCCAATCCTCACTAATATTACCTTAAAACTCAGAGACTTATTTTTATATTAACTGACAGACATAGCTATGATGACTCATATATTAACGTTGATCAAAATTATATATACTTTAAGACTCATTATCCCTTGCGATGTGAAACTTTAAACTTAACATTTAGATATGAACAGAAATTCATCTTGAAATGCTTTCCCATAAATGTTCCCATCCCTGGGGAGCTTTGCAACTTTGCCCTAACATCATAAATACAGGAGCGATAATGTATATAAATAACAAGTGAGATCGACTTAAGCTGTCGTTGAAGAATCATTTCGATTAATTTCCTGCTGGATGCCATTTTTTACACAAAAACTTAGCCCGCTTGCAGCCAAAAACTTGCCCAGACTTTTGGGGCAAGCTTGAAGGAGGAGAAGGGGGGGTCATTCATAAATACTGAGAATTGGCGTTGCGCACTTGTGATTTCTTAGCCTGTCGCTTACTGCGACAATTTCCGGGGAAGAAGAAGCCAAAAGCAAACGTTGCAGCTTCCTGCGTGCGTGGCAGCAAGCTTATAATTCACTTTAAGTTGACAGCAAAAGTGTTGCTAATGTGGCAAGGCGCCTCCAAGCTAATCAAGCTGCGATGCAAGTTCGTGTTGCAGCTGCTTGCAACTATAATAAGAAAATGATTTCCGTTTGGCAAATTGGAAAAACGTTTTGCGGCTGCTGTCGCCGAGTGCTGCACATTTGCTCCCTCTCTCTCTCTCTCGCTCTCTCTCGCTCTCTCTCTCTCCCAACTGAGCTGTAATCCATTTATATGGTAATTTGCGGCACGCACTCGCCCCTCGACCCCCTCCTTGAACTGTCATAACTATTTCAATTTCAACAACATGTGCCACAGCCAGCAGCAGAAATCAATAAGAAACGCAGCCCAGCGGAACCGGAAACGGAAATAAACGTAGCAGGTAAATGCTTACTTTAATGCAAATAACCGCTTATTTCTGAAGAGGCTAAGAGCGAAAGTTGCAAACCTGAAGGTGTTCAAATTAAATTTGCATAAAATGTTTCCAACATGTTAGCTAAGAAAATTGTTTTATTTTAAATATCCATTTTGTTTTTGTTTATTTTTTAAAGTAACTGAAAGTTAGCAAAACTTTATAATATGCATTTATAACTTTTCTTATGATTTTTAAATGTATCATATGGTTTATTTTTTCAAGAAAACTTAAAAATTTAACATAAATTTTCAATCAGAAGTTTTGTCAGACATTTAAAAGGCATTTTACCTATTGTAATTGATTCAGGATTGTGTCTGATTCTGTTTTCGCTGCGATTCGATTTCGATCATCTATTTTTTAACAAGTAGAAACTTGAAATATATATTCATCTGTGATCAAGTTAGGTAAAGTATTAAAATTGCGTTACTAAGCTAATTGGGGAGCTGGAAAATCCATAAAAAGGGGAAATCGATATTAATCGACAATCGATAATTGCATGTTGATACAACCACATATCTTCAATAATTTCAAAGCTTCAATTTGTTTCACATTCAACAGCTATTAGACTGATAGCAGAGTATTCGACAGTCGCTTATGCCTGACTGCAACGTACATTTAATTTAATTACTTGTTGTTTTAAGCAATTGATATGTTATTTAGCTGAAAGTGTAAATATAATTGATGCTTTTATTTCGCTTCAAGTTTAAGACGCAAACTTAAAATGAAATGCAATTTGCCTAAATACTGAAAATTCCGTGAATTTAATAAGAATCCATGAATTCTATTTTCCGCCAAAAATATGCAAAGAAAAATAATTTGATTCGAATATGAAATTCAAAGAATTTGGATTTATTTGTTTGGCATTTAAAGTGTGGGTGAAATGAAATATATTACAGCCACTTTAAAATTAATTTCCTTCAATTAAATGTGGCAAAAGGAGCCAACACACACACACACACATACGCCTAATGACTTGGCAGAGTGCAGTGGGTTGTTGAGAGGGGGAGGGGGCTGCCTGGCAGTCAGTGCATATATTGAACTACATCAGGATTCGCAGGACCAACTAACTTTTTTCCAAAGTGCTGCTTAAATTCCAGCACTTGCATGTGTGTGTGTGTGTGGGTGTGTTTGTGTGTGTGGAGAGCACGGTTCTGACCTGACCCGTTTCATACGCCAAATTGCTTCGCTGCACATACAAAGTGCTAGCCAGAGAGTGCGTGTGTGTGTGTGAGTGTGTGTAAGTGGAGAGGTATGTGCGCTGTTCTGATAGAAGTAGCTAGTAGGGAGTGAAGGGTGTGTGGGGGAGGGGGGGAGTAAGAAGTTGAGGCATGCGACGTGCTCAAACTCATTTTTCAACATTAAAAGCACATGGATTTTCATGGCGAATATCCCTTTTGCACCTTGGGCAAATTGTGACACGCACGCCTGTCCATCTGTGTGTGTGTGTGTGGCTTCCGCTCTTTGTTGTTTTATTGTTGCAGCACAAGTACAATTAAATCTGTGTGCAATTATTATTATTGTTTTTATTGCACTTCTTTCGGTTATTGCATTGTCCGAGTTTTGTTAATGAAATTTACGTGATTTTCACAGTGATTCACGAAATATTGTGCACAGCCGTCCAAATGGTATGCGTTTCCGGTCACACCTGTGTGGGTAAGGGGAGGCGAAGTGAACACCAAATTCAACTTATAAAAGTATTGAAGTGAAAGCACTTTATTAACTGAATTAAAGGAGAAATTAATTTCATATGACTTTTTATTTATTTTCATTTTGATAGCTTGAAATGTAGATGAAATTTAATTTATAAGAATTACTTAAGCTCTTCTTCTCGAGAACTGAGAGTCAAAATCTTTAAGGAGTAAATTCTACCTAACTCCAGTTGGGTCATCCTTCAACTAGGCTGTCAAATAAAAGGGAACTTGAGGGTTCCGGTAAATCTTATTGAATGAATCGATATTCGGCTACTTTAAAGTGCATAAAAAAATATTCAATTGAGGTTTCTGTTCTGAATTTCAGATTCCAGTTTCGGGTTGACAATCAGCCTCCAAATTTTTAATTATATAATTTACTATGTTTTATATAAAAATTACGTTTAATTATTATTTTGTTACTCACGCAAAACAAATAAGTAAGTAAATATTTTGCAATCCCTCAATTATGGCCAGAAGAGTGTTGCAAATTAAATTGTAAAAAGTGGCAGCTGCTGGGTTTCGGATGGGGTTATTTGAGAGCGGCAACAGCCATGTGGCATTCTCTGATTGCATTTCATTCGGATGGCAAAGATTGCTCGTAGTCAAGCGGATAAAGTAACAGGAACAGCGACAGGTGCACAACGTGGGGTGGCACCTCTGGAGGGATTGGTTAGTGGAGGGAGGGTATTGGGAGGTTAAAAGTGTATGGTGCTGTCATATGGATATTCATTTAATAAAAAGCCAACAGCTCTGCAATTTTAATGAAAGAGTGCAAATGCCTGAGTGTGTTGTTCAATTTTCCTGTGTGTGTGTGTGTGTGTTGGGTGTGTTTGGACAGGGTGTGGCCTGTTGGTGGCAGGGGTTAAGCCCGCAGCTCTAGAAGAACGCAAACCAATGACCATAACAACACCAACAGAAGCAACAACAACAACAACAACAATGGCAGTCGATGTGCCAACTGCAATCGTTATATTAATGCTTGAGCGTTGCCAAAATACACTCAGAAAAAAACCAATTATCAAGCAGGAAATTCTGAAAAAGGTAGTTTGCTTTAGATTTCCAGGCAGCATGTTGAACCGACTTTGATTGGGATAACGATTCCAATAAGTGTTAGGATGTCCGCAAGGGCTATAAATTGATTCCAAATATTCTTCGATATTCAGTTGACTTCAGGTATATATAGTCTATATAGTCTACCAAAGTCGGTTCTTAAAAAAAAATATTGATATTCGGCTTGAGTTCTTAATATGAATCAGCCAAGATGTGATTCCAATTCCTTGATTTGCCTTCAGTTCCTAATTTTCTTGATCGAAAAATGATTAAAAAAAGTTTTGAAATTGTCTTGAATATTTCTCACTGTGTAGGTAGCGAGGTAGAAGTGCTCTGGGAAGCGCTGCTGTGCTGATAAACTCTTTGGCGGCGCTTTTGACGTGCACCGCTGCCCGTTGAAAGGACATAATAAATGCCAGCGCTATGGCAAGGATGCGTGGACACGAGGAGGACATGCGATTGCTGCAGTGTGCACTCAAATAAAAAATGTGTAAAATTCATTTGTGCAAAGAGATGCAGCCAATTGCGTATCCGTGTGTGAGTGAGTCTCTGCCTGTGTGTGAAAAATGAGTGTGTGTGTGTGTGTGTCTGTTGTCATTGTGTATTTACGATAAATGGATGCGGTGCAGCAAAGACGTCAAAACTGGCACTGAAATCGCCTTGAAACGCATCCTGCCTCAGGACCAGGAGTATACAAAATATTTAAAGCAGTCGATAAATTATGAGTGCCACAATTTCTCGCACTTCGCGAAGACGCATAAAATTGATTGTATTTTATGTATTTATTTTTTGTAATTTTATATTTATATTTTTTGGCAAATTTAAAGACTTTTTTAAGTGCACATTAAATATATAAATAAAGAAATTATGGAGCATACTTAAGGGGAAGCATTTTTAAGCAAGTATTATTATGATTTTATACCGTTACTTTTTTTTATAATTTTTTACTGCTATTTCACACCACTGTGCCGTATTTCATTACGTAAATTGCATTTCGTTGCGGCATAATTGCGCTGATTAATTCCCATAAAAAGCAGTGGCCAGTGACTCCTTATAGCTCAACGCCACATCCCAACAAACACACATATATATATACAGTGGCTCACATAGGATTCTGCCCAGTGCCTAGCAAAAAATTTAAAGTGCTATAAAGTTTAAACAAGGAAACAAATTCAAAATGTTTAAATGCCAATTTGTTTAATGTTGTATCACATTTGAAAAACAAACTTTAGTTCTTATTAAAATATTAATTAATTAATTAAAATTAGTTAATATCTGAAAACATAACCAAAATTTACGTCACAAACATTTTGCCCAGTCTTAAGAAAAGTTTAATATTTGGCGTATAAAAGTTTGAATAAGGATGTTAATACTTAGTATGATATCCTTTAGCCTTAACAACTTCCCTTAACCTATTATTCATAGAAGATACCAGCTTCCGGGTAGTTTCTGGACTGATCCTGCTTCACTCCTCCTGCAGAGCATTTTGGGGATCCTGTTTGCAGGATATGTTGTGTTCCCGGATGTTATTTTCCAGCAGAGCCCACAAATTTTCAATAACATTTAAATTTGGAGACTGGGCCTGTGGAATCATCACGCGGGGGCAGTTCAATGTAAGCCAGGAGTGTACTATTCCGGCCTTATGCCTGGGGTCGTTGTCCTGGTAGATCCGGAAAGTACGTGGGATTCCAGCTTCTCGGCACTTTGGAGTAAATTTTCCTTTAGTATATCAAAGTACACATTCTTGTCCATTGTTGTTTCAAAAATCACAAAATTTCCGACACCGGCTGCCGAGATAGATGCCCATACCAGGACACTTCCTCCGCAGTGCTTGACTGTTGCCTTTAAGTTTTTGGGACTCAGCTCAGTATTGGAGTGTCGCCACATATAATTCCATCCGACCTGGCAAAAAATGTTGAATTTGTACTCATATTCAAATATGACTGTGTTCCAGAACTCCAAATCCTTGTCCAAGTGGATTTTGGCGAACGTCATCCTATACCCTGTATTTTTTGCTTATATAAATTGCTCTTTCCGAGATGCTCGGGCCTTAAAGTCATGGTTACGCAGAACTTGGAGCACAGCTCCCATACTGAACTTTTTCCTTATTTCATCCTGCACCTATTGAGTCAGTTTTTGAGCCGATAGCTTAAGATTTCCTCTTGAAATCTTGATGATCCTTAGCTCGTCCAGCTTGGTGAAAATCGGGTTTGGTGCAATTCCGCCCTTGTCCTCTGTCCAATTTTCGTCGACGAAACTCCCAATGATGTGGAATACAGTTGACTTGGCTAGATTGACCATTTCAGCTATTTGGCGATGTGAATATCCGATTTTTAAGTGTTCCAGGATGAGTTTCCTTTGCTCAATGGTAGTCAGTTTGCCCATGGTCCTTGTTGGTTTGTTGCACTCGAGATGCAGGATATAACTAAACTGACTATGAAGGATTGGTCTATTTATACCGAAAAAAATCAACTTTAGGTCAAAAAATCCGGCTTTTATGGCACCCAGGTGTCCATAAAGTACCTGGGCAGAAAGTTTGTGACCTATAATTTAGGTACTTTTTTACATAACCCGACCTAGTGGGTGGGGAAATCCCAATTTTTTAGGATCATATATTAATTTTTGTGGTTAATATATGTACCTGTCATGGGTCTTTGGAATTTTTGAAAAATATTACATAATTACTTTATGGCAGGCAATTAAAATTGGTGCTAGGCACTGGGCAGAATCCTATGTGAGCCACTGTATATATATATATATATATATGCATATATATTCACTTTCGTGTGCAACTGGCAAACACACACACACATTTATACATTTCTTAAGCACACGTTGGTGAATGAATTGCTGCAACGCACAAAAGTTAATAACTGCATGGAATTTATGCAAGCAAATTTAATTTTCCTTTTTCTTTTTTTTTGTTGTGATATAATTTTCCTTTCTTTGCCGTGAGTTTTAAGTGCAATTCTTTTTCATCGACACCATTGAAACTCAAGCAATAATAATTTATTTTTGCATGTGAACCGATTAAAGGGCAAAGAGCGATTTCTTAACTGGCCAGAAAATGTAATTAAGAAAAATCAGCGAGCAATTTAATTTTTAAGTGTGTTCATTTAATTTTTTTAATTCAAAGTTTAAGTTGTGTATTTACTTTGAATTCAAAATCGTTAACCTGAAATTTGTCGAAAAACTTCAATTAAAAAAATAAACAAATAAATAAAAATAGGTGAATCAATTTTATGATGCAGACTTAATCTAAAGTTCTTGTTATTTAACAAGTTAATATAAAAAAGTTTTAAAAATTTTTAAAATTCAAAATATGATTGAAACATCTTCTTCTTTTGTCATAATTAAAGCCTTTGATGTCCTGGTTTTCATAAAGATATGATCAAAAAATATAATGATGAGTTCTGAAGCTCAATAACTTTTACATGTGAGTCACATTCTTAAATATAGATCCACTAAATCGACTTCTTATTTTAATGTTCATCAAAATAAAAGAGAATTTGCAAAAAGACAATTTTTGCTATTTAACATTAACCATTATCAAATCTGTTAAACAAATTAATAAGCCGCGAAATTGATTGTTCCAATTTAATCAGCCCAGTTCCAATTTGGGGGTAAATTGTCACTTATATAATTCTATTTATAATCCATTACGTAACTTATGCTCCACTTAAAATTATAATTATTCCTTAATTAATGAGGTCACGTCATTGTGTTCATTTCAGATTATATCCATACGTCATTCAATTAATTGTTTGCAATCTGCAACTTGATTGTCCAAATAATATCAAACTTAACGAGACAATTATCTGCTTAAAAGTCTATTGGCAATGGACACACATAAGTGCCACAATGCCACATAATGTGGCACATACATACATACATATATCACATATAAGAGCTCATCATCTTAAGCTGTGTCTGGCCAGGCAACGCGACTTATGTGGTCACACTGTCACACGGTCACACTCTCGCTCTCTCCCTCTCACACTCTGTTTCCCTCTCTTTCGCACTCCATCTCTGAGCTGAGCTGAGCTGAGCTGCTTGCACTTAGCCGCATTAGATTGCATTAGAGAGCTGCGATTGCAGGCTTTGGTTTTAGAACTGGCTGATTTGAGTCAAGTAAATCATATAGGATACGATATCGCAACTTAATTGGATTTGGCTTGAATTGAAGCTGAGCTGTCTATTTAACACAGAGCTGTCTATTTAATTCCCCATTGCGAATGTTGAATGATTCCACTTTAAACAGTTGCCAAGCTGCCTGCATTGCGGTCTGGCGACAATTCAATAAACTTGAAGTAGATTAGCTTGTTGCATCAATGCAAACAACTTGCCGCACTGCAAAAGTCATTTGACAAACACCAAATCCAATAAACATTAAAAACACACACACACAAAAGCAGTGTGTGTGTTTGTGGCTCAAATAGTTGAGACATCAATTAATAAAGCAAATAGCGGCTAACCGCTTGATAACTAATTAGTTTGTATGCATACATATATATAAATATATATACATATATATGTACATATATTTATACAGAGAAATCTCAGCTTGAGACCTGCAAATGCAATTAAAATTAGCTTAGTGAGCAAATCACCCGGAAAACTCTTTTAGGCACAATTAAGTTGTGCATATTTTAATGTGGTACCCAAAAAACAAACCAAACTGTTGCCCAAGAGAGATCCTGTATAGACTTGTTCCACTTGGGATTTGGTTCAGGTTTGGGTTTGGGCTTGGATCTGGGTCTGGGCTTATTCAAATGCAAATGAAATAAACCTTGCCAGTCCAACGACTAATGAATACGTTAGTCCTCATATGAAAACGATGCTCTATGAATACCCTAGACTCAAATCAAGCATACATTATGGGTACCAGCACATCGGAATAATTAAATATTCAGTTAAATGTTGGCATTATAATCATATAAATTAAAATATGGACTATATTTAAGGGTAACTCTTAAGCAGGAATTTCGAGCAACAAACGCGATTCCCACTTTGAATGTGGCATTATTTTAAGCCTTAAATTAACATTAATAAATTATAGTTTATGGAAGTCTGATAGTTTTTAACTCTGGAAAGTATTGATAAGATCCTAACTAAATTTTCTTGGGACACGATTTGTTCCTGTAATTCAGCCAACAACTGGGATTTTTATTTTTACAGGATATCTTCTGGTTCTGAACACTCGCACTTCCTCATTGCCGTTGCCACATTTGGGTGTCTGAAATAATGAAGTAGATATTTGCATATGCTGCGTGTCGCTGCCCCAAAAACTAACCACCTCCCCCTCTCCCACCTCCCCCCGCCACGACACGTATCATTTTTGGAGCGTGCCTGCGGCTTGATTCACATTCATTAAGTAATTTGTAACCACAAAATTTAATATGTTTCCAGCGCTATTTATCTAATGCTTGTCATTCGACGCCATTTTGGCAAAATGTGTCCCTTTTTGTGGTGGGTTGTTGGAGGGAATGTGGTAGGGTGGTGTTCGGTTTTAGCATTTCTAACCCTTGACCTTTGATTGACTGACAAGTTGGCCTTAACGAGCAACCCAGCAGCTTTTGTCCGCCTCTATCAAGTATGATTGCGGTGCTTAAATTGTTCTCGTTCAACTTTTTGGGTTGCCGATCTAAAAAGGCTGAAATCAAATGAAAATCGCATACCCCGTTTTCACTGCTCCACCTTCCCCCCTTCTCCCTTATATACATTTCTTGAGGGGGCCTTGAAGTATATCCGTTCTGGGTGCTCTAGCTCAACACCCATTCACTCCCTCCACTGCTCTACCTCAACTGTATCTCGGTATGTTTTTCATGCCGTCTTCGCCTCGAGATATAGCGTTTTTTTCTCCCCTCTTTTTCACTCCTTATCTCGATCTCTCTCTCTCTCAAGCTTTGCCTCACATTTTCGGATGTGTGTTGATTTTTCCTTTTGAGGCTCAAAAATGTTACGTTTTACCATATACCCTGTTTGGTTGTGGGCAAAGGGTAAGCGCTGAGTAGAAAACAATTACAGATAAAAATGCTACTCCTTTTCAAACATGGCGATCACTATCTTTAGCGATTTGCTCTGAATCTACAAAAGAAAACCTAAAATTACTAAGAATACACTTTTATCAAATTATTTATTTTTTTTTATCTATTTCATAGCATTATTGAATCCTTGCAGGGTATTGCCTAGTCGCTTATGTTTTTTTGTATTTCACAACACACATGTTCTTTGTACTCGTTCTTTTTATGCTTTTTTAACCGATTCGCGTACCGTGTTTTAAGTAACAATCAAATAGGGTATGCTGAAAAAATAAAAAATATCTGTTTTTATATCGTTAGAAGTTTATTTGGTTTATAAATAGTCCGTACTAGTTAAATATTTTAATATTAATGCCACATTTATTTATACTCTACAAGGAATATATTCAGGGCAGTTGCTTAATTTACTGTGTATTTGAAAAGGACATGAAAATCACTCGGAAAAGTTTAAATGAATAAAAATGCTTGAAGTGCATAAGGCTCCACAATATGCACTTCAAAATTAGCTACCCACTAATAGAGGGTATCTATTTGTCGAGCATAGCCACTTTGTTTGTGTGCAGCTCACTCTTCTTGTTGCCTTCAAGTATTTCATTTAATACGAAAGCGACAAATTGTGCGTGTTGACGGTAGGAAATGAATGTCGTCTGTGTGACTTGTTGACAAAATATTGAAATATATGTTAGATGAAAAAGAAGAGGAAGCACACACCAATACACACACACACAGAGAGATGAATCACAGAATGTGTGTGCTTATTCTGTGGGCGTATTTCCCGCATATTCGACATATTTGGCCATAATACAATTTACGGTTGTTCAGATTCATTTTAGGAAAACAAATATTGCCTAAGAATAGAAATCAACTTAAAAGAAAGCACACATTTTCTCCACGTTTTCTTGACTTAACTAAAATGGGGTTTTTTTGTTGTGTTGGATCTACAATTTTTAATATATTTCCATATGCCTACAGCAATCGGGGGGTTCTCAGAAAGTTGAGCTTCTTTTTGATGGATTCCTCAAAGCAAATAAGAAAACAAACAAAAGTCTTTTTTTGGAGTCTGTGTTAATAAACCCAAATTCAACAGACACCATTTTGGCTAAGCAGATATTTTAATAAGCATCATGAATAATATAAGCTATCTAAAATCGATTAAAATATATCTCTATCCAAACACACACTTTAATCGAAACCGATACCCAAACACAATGCAAATATTTATGCTTCAGTCTGTAATCTTTTATCAGCTGTGGGCGGCAAACAATGACAACTATATATATCTATATACATATATATATATATATATACATACAGTGGCTTGCAGCCCCAATCGCCCAGTGTCTAGCAACAATTTCAATTGCCTGCCATAAACTCATTATTGAATATTTTTCAAAAATTCCAAAGACCCATGGAAGGTACATTTATTGACCACCAAAATAAATATATGACCCTAATAAACTGTGGTTTTTCCACCTGCTAGGTAGGGTTATGTAAGAAAGTACCTCTTTTTATGTATGCACGTCATTTCGCCCAGTTACATTATTGACACCTGGTTGCCATAAAACCCGGATTTTTTTCGACAGATTGAATATTTTCGGTTTTAATAGACCAATCCTCCATAGTCAGTTTAGTTTTTTCCTGCAATTCGGGTGCAACAAGCCAACAAGGACCATGGGCAAACTGACTATCATTGAGCAAAGGAAACTCATCCTGGAACACTTAAAAATCGGATTTTCATGTCGTCAAATAGCTAAAATGGTCAATCTAAACACCTCAACTGTATTCCACATCATTTGGAGTTTCGTCGATGAAAATTGGACAGAGGACAAGGGCGGAATTGCACCAAACCCGATTTTCACTGAGCAGAACGAGCCAAGGATCATCAAGATTTCAAGGGGAAATCTTAAGTTATCGGCTCAAAAACTGACTCAATAGGTGTAGGATGAAATAAGGAAAAAGTTCAGTATGGGAACTGTGCTCCAAGTTCTGCGCAACCATGACTTTGATGCCCGAGAACCACGAAAAAAGAAATTTATAAGCGCAAAAAATATAGGGTATAGGATGACGTTCGTCAAAATCCACTTGGGCAAGGATTTTGAGTTCTGGAACACAGTCATATGTGAATATGAGTACAAATTCAAACATTTTTACCCGGACGAATGGAGTTATGTGTGGCGACACTCCAATACTGATCTGAGTCCCAAAAACTGAAAGGCAACAGTCAAGCACTGCGGAGGAAGTGTCCTGGTATGGGTATCTATCTCGACAGCCCGCGGCGGAAATTTTGTGTTTATTGAAACAACAATGGACAGGAATGTGTACTTCGATATACTAAAGGAAAATTTACTCCAAAGTGCCGAGAAGCTGGAAACCGACGTACTTTCCGAATCTACCAGGACAACGACCCCAAGCATAAGGCCGGAATAGTACAGTCCTGGCTTAGATCGAACTGCCCCCACATGATACTTCCACCGGCCCAGTCTCCAGACTTAAATGTTATTGAAAATTTGTGGGCTCTGCTGGAAAATAACATCCGGAAACACAACATATCCTGCAAACAGGATCTCAAAAATGCCTTGCTGGAGGAGTGGAGCAGGATCAGTCCAGAAACTACCCGGAAGCTGGTATCTTCCATGAATAATAGATTAGGGAAAGTTGTTAAGGCTAAAGGATATGATACTAAGTACTAACATCCTTATTTAAGCTTTTATACGCCATATATGTAACTTTTTTTAAAACTGGGCGAACTGAGCTGCATATGTATTTTGGCTTATGTTTTCAGTTTTTAACTAATTTTAATTAATTAATTAATATTTAAATAAAAACTGAAGTTTGTTTTTCAAATGTGATATAACATTAAACAAATTGGCATTTAAACATTTTGAATTTACTTCCTTATTTAAACTTTATAGCACTTTAAATTTGTTGCTAGACACTGGGCGATTGGGGCTGCAAGCCACTGTATATATTTACAGGCAAATGCATATTGTATAACCAAGCGAAAAGCAATAGACAGTTAAACAACCTGGGGTAAGGATCAATGCACGAGGATAATACATGTGTCTGTGTACCTTGTGGAATATCCTTATTTGGTTTTGGCTTTGCTTTGGCGTTTGTTTGTTGCACTATCAGCAAATAAAGTCAACACCATCGACAAATATAAGAAAACACACACACACACACCGATACACACACACCGATACACACACTTAAGCGACAAGTCTGGGAAACAACTGTGGCAACAAATTGTACTATGTAAAAATCTTTTTAGCTGCCGGCACAAAAAATTCCTTAACAAATATTGTATTTATGTGTGTGTGTGTGAGTGTGTGTGAGCGGGTTATTTCTTTTTTCCCTCACCAATTTTCTTTTTATTTTCTTTTTAAATTTGCCAAGCAGAAGCGAAAAATGAAAAACGCTGTCTTTGTGCATGGATTTTTGGTCCTATGTGACTACATTTTGGCATTTTTATAGACAAAGGTTCGCCACGAAAAACAGGAATTCAACCACAAAACAAATATAATAAGCAATACACTGTAAAAATAAGCCAAGACACTTCCTTACTGATTACCTAGTGGTAAGAAGGTTCAGGAAGTTTGATTCCGGCAAGAACAAAATAAATGTTGTTCTTTAAGCATTTCTTATGTGGCCTCAGTACTTCTTGTTCTAAAATTAATTTGACTATTATTTACTCAAAAAGTAGTTGTCTTAAATCAATGTTTTACTTGCTCAAATCAAATACTCTTTAGCTATTTATTTTAGCAATTTTTGTTGTGTGTATTTCCCGCTCCGCTTGCCAAGGCGCCAATGGAGCATCAAATTTACAATATTATTGCTCCCTGTTGAACATTTGTCTCTGCGCTATAACCAAGCCCACTAACTGTCACCTCCCCCTCTCACAACCCCCATGTCCTTGGGCATGCCTCTCAGTTCTGCTTGAGGCACGTTCGGGCAATTGTTTAAGGCGGCTAACAAATTGCGCATACGACAAGTTACACGCTGCCGGCCAATGAATAATGCCCCAACAATTTTTTAAAGCCGCCATTTGCGTAAACTATTCCTGGCTAAAAAGTTTACTCCTGCAGCGCGTCTCTTTTTTTATTATATTTTGAAGTATGCAACGCTTTGTCACAGAAAACATAGAGTATACGTAGATATTCTGGATCAGCATCACTAGCTGAGGCGATATGGCTCAATATGGTTGCTCAATTTTAAAGCCAACTTGATAAAAATTGTAATATAACCTATCTATATCGAATCAATCTTTCATATAGCTGTCTAGGAACTAAAGGAACTTATTCCTGTCTGAAACCCCTTTTTTTACCAATATATCCCTCAACAAACTTAAAAGTTAAAAAATGAGTTTTTATACTGTTAATTAATTTCCAACAAACAATATCCAACATTGGACCATTAAAAAACTAATCAAATTCAAATTATGTGTTTTTATTCTACGAGTATTATTTTAATTAATTGCAAACAAAAATTTATCGATATGGAACCACTATAAAATCTAAAGAAATTCAGCTATCAGCAAAGGGTATCTCAACTTCGGTTTGCCTAAAAAATCCGTGGGGCCCCTCTTATTTTATTCATATTTTGCCTGCTCGCATATTCATGAATTTTGTGTTGTCGCTCATTCATCTTCCCGAATAAGTTTCCAATATTTTCTGGACTTTGTGTCGTTGCTCATTTGCAGTAAAAAAGGAGTGCCGCCCCAGTTATTGCCACAGCCCCGCCCTTGGGGCATCTAGCAAATTGTATTGATTTTGACTTGGGCATGAATTTTATGAGCAGCCAGCTTAGTTCATGTTTCGATCACGATGTTATTTGCTCAGCTTTTCCTCAGCTTTTCCTTTGCTTTTCCTTTGCTTTTGCTTTTTACTGCAGCTTGTTAAATGCTAGGAATGTTTGTTTTGCTTGTCAAGTATTTTAGACCCGCTGTTGTTGCTCTTGTTGCAAGTGCTTTGCCTTATGAAATTGTGTACAAAGTGAATAAATTCAGTACTTTACTTTATTCTCTTGAAGTGCGCTTTAAGCAGCTGCCGCTTAAGGTATTTGTTGCTTTGACTTTGAGATGGAAACCTGCTGGAATCAATCAAGAAAAGAACTAACACAATAGAAGCTATATCGATTTTATGTAATATAATAATATAATAAAATATAGATAGAATAATAA
The DNA here is from genome assembly GCA_035042185.1 of Drosophila kambysellisi. Classification (NCBI taxonomy): domain Eukaryota; kingdom Metazoa; phylum Arthropoda; class Insecta; order Diptera; family Drosophilidae; genus Drosophila; species Drosophila kambysellisi. Next base: position 48,053 of record JAWNLS010000641.1, on the reverse strand, counting down.
TATATAATATAGAATAAAATGCAGATATCGACTTTATATATATTATTTTTACGTGCGTATTCAAAGTCCTTATCTAAAAATAAAAAAATAATGTATATTTTTTTTAAAGATTTTCACCTATTTTCGTGCCTTACTCACGACAAAAATCACGACATTAGCCCATCTCTAAAAAGTAGCAAGCTTTTCCCAAAAACGCTTGAGCAAAAATGAAAAATGCGAATTTAATTGGTTTTCCATATAACGTTACAGATTCTTTATTTAGTTCTTGTTTTTTTTTTGTTTTGTTTTGTTTTTCACTTTTCTTTTTTTTTGCATTTTGTTGCTTTTATAATAATTTTCGTTTAATATAATTGCAGTTGTTGTTTGTCTGTATAAATGTGTGTGTGTAAAAGTGTCTGCCTGTGTGTGTGAGTGTGTGTGTGTGTTTGTATATGTGTTCTGTGTGTGTGTTTAATTTGCCTTAAATTTAGATTTATCATGCTGCTTACACAATTTTCCCACAATTTCTCATAATTTGCATGTAGTTTTTTGCACAGTGTAATTTGTGTAGAGAATTCGCATTGCATTTTCCGTCGCATTTTGTAATTTCATTTTCTTTAGTTTTCGCTTTGCAGTTTAGTACTTTTAATATTACTCGTAATTTATTCATAATTTTTGTTTGTTTTTAATACTAGTTGCCATTTTGTTATTTTCCATTTTCCATTTTTGTTTTTCGTTTTATATATATTAATTTTAATTTTTGTTTTAATTATTTTTATTGTATATTTAAGTGATTTTACATAATAATGTACTTATATGCAAATTTATCTAAAACTGCATTGGAAATCGGCTTTTTGGTTTTCGGGTTTTTATCGGTTTTCCATTTCATTTGACTCAATTGTGAATTCCTATAATTTTCTATAGAGTTGTTGGTATTTTTTCTTGTTGTTGTTGTTGCTGGTAAAAAATGCATACATTATAAATACATAGTTATCAAATAGTATGATGCCTCGCAATGTGTGTGTGTGTGTTTTTATTATTATTTTATTCTTTTTTTTGTTTTGGTTTATATGAAAGTGTGCATTATATATTTATATGTTTGTATGTGTGTTCTGCTTGTAATGTATGTATGTATGTATATGTTCTCGTATATGCCTCTAACTTACGTTACAAAATATATAACAAATATATGTGTGTGTCTGCGTCTGTATTTGGTGTGTGTGTGTGTTTGTGTGTGTTTGTAAATGATTATTTAATGTATTTGTCCGATTCTAATAAACTTTCTCTCACTTGCTGTGCTGCTGTATCGTAAAATATCGTAAGATCTGGTAACTATTTCCCATTATTTGAAATGTGCTTTAAGCAGGGTGTCAAACGGAATCGTATTTCGGTTCGGTTTCCGGTTCCGGTAAAGTTCAAGAATTAATTTCACACTTATTTTCTCTCCCGCTATAAGCCAATAATATCAGCTCCTCTAACTTAAGTTCTGAATTTCAATCGCTAAAGTTTCGTTTCCGGTTCCGTTTTGACACTCTGCCTTTAAGTAATTTATACGCCTATAGATAAATGCAAATTTATATAGTTAAGGAATTTTAAATAAAAGTATGCCAAAAAGAAGCAAACTGCAATTTTACTAAAATCCCAAAATCAAGATTCGTTGAATTTGAAGTCTTGAAATGATATACATATTTGTATTAATTATTAAATTGGCAGTGTTTAAACGTGTTTTGTTGTTGTTGTTGTTGCTGTACCATTTGTTCAGAAGCATTAAAAATGAATAGTATGCAAAATATATATAAAATCCATCGCATCAATATAAAAATTGTGTTGTTTTCCATTTTCCATTTCTATGTCGTGGCTACTTTATATTGAATTTCGTTTATATATGTAATTTTAACAGTAATGTGCTTTTAAAATTGTTTGAATTTGAAACAAGTACAGCAAAGTTTTTACTTTTTATTTATATATTATTTTTTTTGTTTTATTTAATTTTCATTTATTTATTTTTCAATATTCTGTTCGCTGTATGGTTTAACAATTACGTTAAAATCTTTGCACTTTTCAATAGTCAACTCTTGTTGTAGTTTTTTTTTCTGTATGTATTTTTTTTAATTTATATATTTTTTTTGGTTTTTGGGAAGAAAAATTAGAATTAACTGTGGTTTTAGATTTTAGGAATTTGGGCAGTTTTGTTGCCTGGAAAACTGTGTGATTTATGCATTCGCACTAGATTTGTTGCAGTGTATTTCCTTATGTACTTACTTGGCTGACTCGTCTCAACTCAAAACACATAAAATCAACAAAGTGGCTTCCAAATTGGAGTTTCTTCTCTATGTATATATGTATGTAACTACTATTGTGGTGTTTGTTTCGTATATATAATATAATATGTAAATATATATACGTTGCATGCAACAAATGAAACAATAAACGTTTTGGAATATGTATTGTTATTTTGAAATTGCACTCATAACTGTGGCTCAACTTGTGGCTAAAGTTGCGGATTTACTTTCATCTAAAACTATGTGGGGCACATTTTTTGTTGCCTGCAAAAACAAAGTCAAAATTAAAGCGGCCCAAAAAAACAAAACACATTTTTTTACGCTCTCGTGTGGAAAAGTTTAGTTTTAAATGCAGTTGGTTTGTTGTTGTTGTTTTGTACGAGTAGTATTTATACATATATATATAAATAAATATATATATATATTTATATATGAAAAGTGTGTTGTTTGGTTTATTTAACTTTCTCTTCTGACGCCGTTTTCCATTTGTTTTTTTTTTTTGCTGTTGTTGTTTCTAGTTGAAATGACTTAATAAGACTTTTAGGTTCTGCTACCAATTTCGTATGCTTTAATTACTTGTTGCTTAACGTGCTAAAAACTAATAATATATACAATGTAAAATACTTTTCCATTTCATTTTATCCTCATATATAATGGTTTTCACTTCTTGTATGTTTTTCCCTTCTCAAGTATTTCCATTTTTTAATTATATCAATTGCGCTAAGTTCATCTAAAGGTAATTTTCTCGTTTTTTTTTTGTTTTTCCACTTTTAATCGTCATCAGCTGCTGCTGGACGCATTTTGTTTTTCTTCTACTACGTTTTTCTTCGTTTTAGCTTAAGTTTTTGTTTTAGAATATCATTTTAGGAGTATTTTTGTTCTTCATGTTCTTAACTGCTTGTGGAAAGAAACGGGTTTTAGCCTTAACTGTTTGAGTTGGAGCATTTTATTTTTTGTTTTTTATTTTTATTTTTTTTTTGTTTTTGTGTATTTCTAGTTTTTAAATTTACTCGTAGTGATACACAAATGTGGCGACACACGTAACGCCCTTGTAATGCCAGTTAAAAATTGTTGTAGATTTTTTTAATATATGTGTATATTTTTTAAGTGTTTGTTTTTTTCTCATGTATATATATGTACTTGTTATGATGGAACGAAAACAGTCTTTGGGTATTCATTTATATAAATTTTAATTATGCTTTTTTTTTGTATTTTCTTTTCTTTTAATTTTAAATCTTAGAAAGTAATTCGAATTCGAAACAATACAATAATACTCATTTAAGTCAATTTAAATATATACTAATTAAATTAAAAATAATAATAAACTAAGAGTATTTTGCTGGGCCTGAAGCGCTAAATGACTCCGCTCGATAGCCAAAAATTATGATATAGATGTGTGTGTACTTAAAATAATAATTACAAAAATATCGCAAAAACCTAAAAATTAATATGCACAACATATATAAATATATATAAATTTATTTCCCTCTCACAAAATAATAATATGTCGAATTAATTGGAAATTCATATGCTCTCTCGCCTAAACTTAACTTTGGTATGCTCTCGCTCCCATTCTCCTCCAGCTGAACTCGATTTCCTCATCCTCATCATCATCATCATCATCATCATCATCATCAAAAAGTTGCAACGCATTTTCGATAATTGCGTTTCTCTGTCGATCCCACTACACACTTAATAAATTAGTTATAATAATTGTTAAATTTAAATGCTGATGAAGTATTTTTTACAAATGTCATTTTACGTGTCATATGTGTTTTTGTTTTTCTTTTCTTAGAGTTTTCGCGTTTTTCTTTTTTTTTGTTCTTTAGTTTAACTTAAGGTTGCTTTTGCCATGCTTCTTTGGTTGCGCTTCTTTGTGTCTGAGTCAGCTGTGGGTATCAACGATTCCTACGATTTATCCTAACCTCATCTCTCGTTTAGTACTTCCTTTAAATGCAACTTTTGTGGCAACTTAACTGCGCTCTCCTCATCAGTTTCGGCATACGTCTCTCATTTGGTTGTGTCGCGGCTGGAAACTTACAATTCGAGCTCGGTATTATGCGGATTGGGCGCCTCGGGCCCATACATGTTGGCCAACTTATCGAATCGAGGCCCCCAGGCGCCGAGGTAGTCGTACTCCTGCTGCTCATCGTCAGTGCCTGCAATCAGCAAAAAGTAATGGAAACTTATGTTTAGTACGGGAAAGATTAAAAAATAAAATGTTAGAAGTTATTAGTATTTATACCCTGAACCCTTTGAAAATAGTTTTGAATGGGTTGATAAAGTTGTGTTAAGTAACAAGCGGACAGAAACACTTCTGATCCATTAAGTATCAAATGTCAAAATTGGTATAAATAAATCTGTCTGTTGATCTGCTCTATGAACTATAGTCATCTAATTTAGAGTCGAAGGCCTTGTATGTCATTTGTGGCTTAAGCTTTTTCAATTTTATCGATAACTTCTTTCAATTAACGATATTAATATCGTTTTAGGAACATGATTAAAATTAATATTTGGGTTCAGGGTATCTCCTAGTCGAGCTCTCACGACTTGCACATTCTTAAATATTTAGTTGTTTTGTATTTTGTTTTTATGTCTCTGCACTTAGTTTTCTAGGTATATTTCTGATAAGTATTTACTTAAATTTTACACCCAATATTCGGCGGTTTTTGAGCGTTGCTGCCCTGTAAATAATTGCAAAAAACAATTTAAAAATAAATTCAAATGTGTTTCCTGTGTTTTGCTAACTTTTTGCGCTACTTTTAGCATACATTTTGGGGGCAGAAAGCTACAACTTCATTTGTGTAGAGACTGCCGCAATATTGGGTGCACAATCTAGTTCGAACTAGTCACGGTGAGTCTAATAAAACTAATGGGGCAGGAATGTATCCATTATTGGAAAACCCACCTGAGGCCAGCGAGCTGAGCGAACCGGCTGTGCTGCCACCGCCTTCATACGCGTAATTGCGCAAATCATCGAAGGGAGGCGCATTCGGATCGCCATCGGCCCGTTTTTTATGCTCCTCGATGAACATGCCCACGTTTGGCTCCTGGCCGGGCATTAGCTGCATCACGGGATCTGCAAAAGAAATAGTAAAAAAAGAAGAAGAAAACGTGTAATTTTTTAGCATAGTTGTTCGAGAAAATCACCACTCACAAAATGTAAGCAGAAACACAATAAATTTAACTGAAATACTTACACATTATTGGCATCTTCATGGGTGCCAGTTCTGGTGGCATTGGTCCACCAATTGGTATCTGCAGTGGTGTTATATCGAAAGCAGTCATGTCATCCTCACCGCCGCCCTCATCATCATAGTTGATTATGTTTTCACGAACATCGTCATCGGGTCCCGGGTACTTGATATGCGCCTCTCGGCGTCGATTGTAGACCACAAAGACCAGAACGAGTACTGTGGGTAGTCGAAATACAGTTTGTTTAATAAGTTATCGTACGCGGTTGCACTCACTGTAAATCATATGCAACAACAATTGTGCCAAGTTACTAGCAATTTAATAATCCATGCAAGATGGCAATTAAATGGTGAATTTAACTAAAGCTATTTTAACTTTACAGTGGCAAAAAGATTCCTAATTAAATCCAGGCAAAAAATGGTAGAAAAATGGAATTGCATAAAAAGTCCTATAAGCGCTATAAAAAGAAACACATGCAAGAAGTTTCTCAAAATGAGAAAAAAATATAAAAATAAAAATTAAATAAAATAAAAAATTTATAAATTGAAAAAGGATATAGTTTACAGAAATTTGTATTCTCTTGATTTTGTGGCAAGAAGAGTAGCTAATGTCAATCAATTCTTAAACATAAGTTATGGAAATCTTGCATCAGCTTAAGTATTTAGTTAAATTAAGAAAATTCAGATAATAATTAAATATATATTAATTGAATAAAAGACAATTAATTTTTATATATTATTTTAAATTAATAAGCAATGCCTAGTTTTATTAATTTATACAAAATAATATGAACAAAAAATTATTACTTACATTATGCGTTTTATTTTTTTTTCAATTATTATTTTTTCTTTTTTTTTTTTGCTTTCACAAATGCAACATTTTATGCAATATATTTTCTACATACATAGAAAAATTAGATTTTTTTGTTTTTTAATAATTCTTGCAACATTTGTTTATGCTACTAAAGAGAAAGTTAACCTTATAAATTTTAAGCGACTGCAAATTTTGAGAGTTATTTTGGCTCGATTCCAGCAACACTTGTTGAAACTACTCATCATTTAAATACATGGAAAATACCATATTTTATTATGCGTTACAAATTTGGTGACAATATGGCAATACTCTCTCTAGGAAAGGGCATTTAAATGTACAAACAAATACAGCGCATATTGGTTCCGTTTTGCTCCCTCTCTCTCTTTCCCCCTCTCTCTCTCTCACTCTTGCTGTCTACGGTTTTGTGGCTGTAACTGTGTCTGTCAAAATGGCAAATCGAGCTGCAAGAAGGCAACATCAGCAGCAGCAACATCAGTAGTAGCAGCAGCAGCTGGCGACTTTGCGTCGCTTTATCTTGGCCAAGTTGCGTTGACTTGTTTTCATTTTGTTTCGTTTCAGTTGCGTTTCATTTGGGTTTGGCTTGTGTTATTTTTGACTGCTGTTTCTCGTCGCTGTTTTCTAATTTGGTGTGGCGCGCATTTCCAACATATTGCAGCATCTGTTGCACAGCATAAACTTTTTTTGTGCTTCTTCTTGTTTGCTTTTTTTTTTTGGCCGCAGCCAGCAGCCATACAAGCTTAACCCCAAAGTAATTTTTAGCCAAGATCGAGAGAGAGGGGAAGTTGGCTAACAGAAATGAAGGAAAAACTTTTAGCCAAGCAGCTGGCAATGGCCAAAATGGACGTCGCGTAATTGCAATTATTGTCTTACTCAAACTCGCATATCTCACGCAATACATGCAACATTTTAGCAGGAAAAAATTGGGTTAAAAAGAAAAACCCCAGAAAACTGTCCATTTATGTTTGCCTCCATTCATTCAATAAACTTTAATTTATGTGCATCGTTCGGCCGCATGTAATTTGCGGAAATGACTTTTGATGTTGTTTCCCCCCACTCCGCCTCCTTCGGCTGCTGCTGCAAGTGCAGCTGGCTTGATGGGCGTGGCCCAATTGGTAAATGCATGGCTTAATTAATTTTCAGGCAAAAGGCGATTTCATAAATATTTAACTGATATTTGATATGCCGGCCTTCCGTTTAAGCTGGCTATCACAAGAATTGCATAATAAATTGTTTATTTTTTGCTCGAATGCTTTTAAGCAAAAAGGTTTACAAATTGAGCGCAACAACAAACATAATATTTTAAGCTCTTAACCAGGCTACATTAATCGGCCAAAGTCTTACACAAAATTATAAGCTTTAACAAAATGTTGAACACATTTTCAATTGCTGTTAAGTGGAAAACATTTAACAAAATATTTCGTGTAATGAAACCAAAAATTAATGCAAAATTAAAGTTGTAAAATGTTGAATATAAGTTAAGAGTTAATTAAACTGTTACGTAACAAGTTGTGGTAAAATATACAATAATATATTCATGAATTATTCACATTTCAGTTAGTTTGTTTTGCTAGACGTGTATTAAAGCCATGCAAAAAAATACTTACATCAAAGACTTTGTTACTTTTACTTAAGAATACATATATTTTTGGGTCAAGCTACTTAACCTGAGGTTAGTCGCAATTCTCAGCTCTGCTCCCTTGACTTATATATATATAAATATATATATATATATATATGTGTGTGTGTGTGTACTTACGTATCAGTGTGCTCAGGCAGAGCACTAAAGCAATAATAAAATCACGGGACGGTGTCAACACCCCCGAGGCCAATAACTCCAGTTCGCAGTGCATCCCCGTGAATCCCAAGGGACACTGGCACTCATACTTCTTGGGCGGATGATGATCGCGACATCGTCCCCCATTGCGGCAGGGGAATTGGAGGCATTCGTTCTCGTTGACGCAACTGCTGCCGGAGACTTTGTAGCCAGCCGGACAACTGAATACGTGACAAGCCCCAAAAAATTAATGGTGTGTGTGTTTAGAGTTGTGTATGTGTTGGTGTGTTTAAAATAGGTGTGTGTGTGTGTTGGAAAACAAAAAAAAACAAATAGAGATTATTTAAAAATATATTGATGTACATCATGCAAGGCAAATGAGAGAGAAAGAAAGTGTTGCAAAGTGTCCGTTTTTTGTATTTTAGTTATCAGCTCTGTTTATTGAAAATGTTTTAATTTTTTTAAGAGTTTTCAAAATTCTTTAAGTTATTAACTCTGTTTATTTTAATTCAAATATTTTGTTTTTTAAAGTTTTTTGAAACTCTGCTTAGCTTTTATTCTTTGCTTGTGAGAATTAAAATTTACGTTTACCATTCTCAAAAAGTGTTGGGAAACGTTCGGTTTTTCTTTTTCTCTGGTGTTGTTTATTCTTGTTCAAGTTGTGGTTTTATACTTTTATTTTATTTTTATTTTTGGTTTTTTTTTTTTGTGTTATTACTTTGTGCTTTGGCGCGATTCCATGCACAGTTTTTTTTCTAAGTTTCCATTCATAGTTTTTCTGGCAACTTTATGCATTTGCTTTGAACATAACACATACTCCCCCCTGAAAAAGTTAAGTGCACTTTTGTTTTTCACTTGCACTTTTATCTTTTTCTTTTTTTTTCATTTTTCTTTTTTTTTTTTTGTTTGTTTGTTGTTTTATGATTATGAGGCAATTGTTGCTGACAGAATTGAATAAAGTTTGGGTTTGTGTCTGGTGCATTTGGTATTTGGCACTTGTGTAAGTTTTCTTTTGATTAGTTTTGCGGTTTGCAGAAGCTAAATCAAGACAAAACACAGCTTTCGACGGCACCCCAACACTAATAATTGTGTGTGACTTTTAGTTTGGGTAAACATTTTAAATGGATTTTGAGAAGCTATAGAAAAATTGCATTCACAAAACGAAACTTTTCGCTAGATCCATTCCAATGATATCGTAAAAGGAGGAAAACTTTTGTGCAACTTGTACCAACATTCTGGTTTTCAGTTCATTTTCCACTTAGCTGCTTCTGTTTTGCAGTTTTCAGTGTGCAGCAATGCAAAAATAATGACACAAATGTTTTCCGATTTTGGCCCCTTTCAACTGAAAAGTGGCTGCGAAGCACAGCCGAGTTGGCCGCTGAATACTTTTCAAAAGCAGACATTAGGCATTTTTGATATATTGACGATTATTGGGCAAATTCTTGACCAACGAGCCAACAAATTCGCACACAAAAGCGCCGCCCAGCGGGCAGTAGCAGAAATAGCATCAGCAGCAGCAGCAGAAGTTAGGCAAAGGGAAAAGCGGAAAGGAAAAAGAAAAGAAGAAAAGCCAGCAAAAACTTTCACACTAAATCAGCGCCAGGCAAACAAGAAGCAAAGAAAAAGTTGCATAGTTTTTTGCGCAACGCCTTCCACTGATTGCTCCCTAGTGCGTAGTTAAAGCTGATCAAAAGTGGGCACTATATATATATATATATATGTATATATACACATAGAACTATGTATGTAGAGACAACTATATGTATGTATATAAATTTTTTTGGTGCGCTGTTTGGTGGAACTTTGCCATATTTTACGTCATTAAGTTTTACTTAAAGTTGGCATGAAACAATTTCTTTGTATACCCTGTACACATGAAGTGGGTATGGTGAAGTAGTGCTTGTGTTTGTAACAGAAAATATAAAATATTCAAATTCATAAGTGTAATCGTTATTCAATCCTTATCCCATAGGATTTTAGGATGATAACTTCCCCCCTGGTTTCTTAAACTATAAAAAAAACTAAGCAAAAGAGTTTATCGAACTTTGTTCATTTCGCCCAATCCAAGAAGTGGGGTGATATACCCATTAACTATCACTAAATACTACTATCACTAAATTCATTACTTTGCTGATTACAGGGTATCTCTTGGGAGTCTCTGGCGCTCTAGTCTTGAGCTATTTAACTTGACTTTTTCTTTACTTGCTCCTCTGCTTCTTTGAACATTATTTAACTATAAAATGTTTGCCCTAAACTTGAACTGTACATGTACATATATATATATATATATATATATATATATATCTATCTCACACTCTCACATGACTTCTCGGAAAATGCTCTCAACTTGTATTTAAAAAGAAAAGAAGCTGAAGATGAAAACTCGCAAGTAGCCGCAGACGAAGTAAAAACCAAAAGTCGTTGCATGAATATGTGCATGTGTGTGTCTCTATGTGTGTGTGTGTGTGTGTGTGTGTGTGTGTTTGTGCGTGTGTGTGGAAAATCCTCGCGAGGCTTCTCAAATGAAACTGGCAGCTCCTTTGAGCACATGGTTATCCCACCCGCGCAGAGCCATTGAACTATGTATTATGTCTTCTTGCTAACTGTTTGCTCAAGTGGATTTAGTGCAACGTGATTTTTGTGTGAGTTGCCAAAGCTAAAATCAGTTCTTTCAGTTGCCAGCGACTGGCCTTAACCTGTCCCCGTTTTGGCCAACTTGTCAGTAAGCTAGTGTATCTTTGACTGCACATTTATTATAGCTCCCATTACCTGATGCCATTTCGAGCTTTTCTCTGTTCTTGGCTTCTTTAAGTGCAACTCAGATGAGTGTGTATAAGTGTGTGTGTGTGAGTGTGTATAAGTGTGTGTGGGGCGTGATACGTAAAGTTTACTGATGAGGTGTACATACGTCTGTAAGTAGTTGTTTGGCTAAAGTGATTTGCTTTTCGTAGTTAGCGCACTTTAATTATTCTCAACAGGTTCTTTTACTCATCATCAAATTTAAGAAATATATTTTTTTTATATAAATTTAAAAAAAAAATAGATTATTTGTATATTTAAGAAATATATTTTTTAAATATTTAAGATACTTTTTTAATATTTCTAAAACAAATATTTTTTATATATTTAAGAAATTTACTTTTTATATATTTAAAATATGTATTTCTTATATATTTAAAAAATTTATTTTTTTATATATTTATGAAATATATTTTTTGTTTTATGTTTTTTTGTTTTTCTAAGGCACTTTAAAGCAATATTTTTTTTTAATAAATATTTTATAGAATCTTACACTTATTTTTCTAAATATTTAGACAACAATGTAATAAATATATTGATATTTTTATAATTAGCAAATATTTGATTAAATGACATGGAACTATATCAAACATGGAACATGGATCATGGTTATATGTAAGTACATACCTTTCAGTTGCAATTTGTTTCTAGTTAATTTGTTTCCTTATAAAATATTAAAAAAACACACACACACATAACCATAAATTTACATAGAAAAGTGTTGGAATTTTCTCAGGCAGTAACGGAAAATGTGCCATAAACAAATAATGTAAAAAAGTGCACAAAGGGTATTTTGACAGCGAATGATGTTGATGAATATGAAATTGCAAAACTTTATGGATTTATTGCATATTTAAATAAATAAAAAAATATAAATAAACAAATTTTTAGCAAATATGATGAAATAACAGTCACATGGCTGGCTAAATATCAAAAATTTGTTTTTACTTAAATGAACAGATTCGGAATGCAGTCAGCTGTGATTCTTTTTACGAATAAATCGATGCATGTGTGACTGAATAATTGGATTTGTGCACTTGACATACGTACGACATACAGGTATATATATATATGTATATATACAGTGGCTAGCAGCCCCAATCGCCCAGTGTCTAGCAACAATTTCAATTGCCTGCCATAAACTCATTATTCAATATTTTTCAAAAATTCCAAAGACCCATGGCAGGTACATTTATTGACCACCAAAATTAATATATGACCCTATTAAACTGTGGTTTTTCCACCTGCTAGGTAGGGTTATGTAAGAAAGTACCTCTTTTTAGGTATGCACGTCATTTCGCCCAGTTACTTTATGGACACCTGGGTGCCATAAAACCCGGATTTTTTTCGACAGATTGAATGTTTTCGGTTTTAATAGACCAATCCTCCATAGTCAGTTTAGTTTTTTCCTGCAATTCGGGTGCAACAAGCCAACGAGGACCATGGGCAAACTGACTACCATTGGGCAAAGGAAACTCATCCTGGAACACTTAAAAATCGGATATTCATAACGCCAAATAGCTAAAATGGTCAATCCAAACACCTCAACTGTATTCAACATCATTTGGAGTTTCGTCGATGAAAATCGAACAGAGGACAAGGGCGGAACGGCACCAAATCCGATTTTCACCGAGCAGGACGAGCCAAGGATCATCAGAAAAACAAGAGGAAATCTCAAGCTATCGGCTCAAAAACTGACTCAATAGGTGCAGGATGAAATAAGGAAAAAATTCAGTATGGGAACTGTGCTCCAAGTTCTGCGCAACCATGACTTTGATGCCTCAGAACCACGAAAACAGAAATTTATAAGCGCAAAAAATAGAGGGTATAGGATGACGTTCGTCAAAATCCACTTGGGCAAGGATTTGGAGTTCTGGAACACAGTCATATGTGAATATGAGTACAAATTCAAACATTTTTACCCGGACGAATGGAATTAAGTGTGGCGACACTCCAATACTGAGCTAAATCCCAAACAATTGAAGGCAACAGTCAAGCACTGCGGAGGAAGTATCTTGGTATGGGCATCTATCTCGGCAGCCGGTGTCGGAAATTTTGTGATTTTGGAAACAACAATGGACAAGAATGTATACTTTGATATACTAAAGGAAAATTTACTCCAAAGTGCCGAGAATCTGGAAACCGACGTACTTTCCGGATCTACCAGGACAACGACCCCAAGCATAGGGCCGGAATAGTACAGTCCTGGCTTAGATTGAACTGCCTCCACGTGATGATTCCACCGGCCTAGTCTCCAGACTTAAATGTTATTGAAAATTTGTGGGCTCTGCTGGAAAATAACATCCGGAAACACAACATATTCTGCAAACAGGATCTCAAAAATGCCTTGCTGGAGGAGTGGAGCAGGATCAGTCCAGAAACTACCCGGAAGCTGTTATCTTTCATGAATAATAGATTAAGGGAAGTTGTTAAGGCTAAATGATATCATACTAAGTATTAACATCCTTATTTAAGCTTTTATACGCCAAATATGTAACTTTTTTTAAGACTGGGCGAAATGAGCTGCATATGTAGTTTGGCTTATGTTTTCAGTTTTTGACTAATTTTAATTAATTAATTAATATTTAAATAAAAACTAAAGTTTGTTTTTCAAATGTGATATAACATTAAACAAATTGGCATTTAAACATTTTGAATTTGTGTCCTTGTTTAAACTTTATAGCACTTTAAATTTGTTGCTAGACACTGGGCGATTGGGGCTGCAAGCCACTGTATATAAATAAATATATATGTGTGTGTTGGCTAAATGAGTTTCCAGTTTGATTTAAATGAAATGCAAAATATAGTTACGATGTTGTTTTTTTTTTGTAAATGAAAAGCCATGATATATTATGGATGATATGTGATAGACGGATATATATAAATATATATATATATATATATATATGTATATATGTGGTTATTGGCATGAATGAGCAGCTAGTAAAAATTGCAGATTAAATAGGGTTTAAATGGGTAAGAAGTGGAATAAAGGCAGGCGCTAAAGCACTAGTTGCTTACTATATATATATATATATAAAGACAGATATATATAAATTGAGGCTAGTTGTTGTTGCATATATATTTTTTGATGTTGTTGTTGTTGTTTAGTTTTGGATTGCTCACTCAGTATGATCAGCAGGCAAACGAGAATGGCCGCCAGGGCGCCCATGCTAAGCTTGAGGGTCTGACCCTCCTGCACCAGTTCACAGCTCTCGCCCCAGAAGCCGTCGGGGCAAATGCAGCGATAGCGGAGACGCGGCTCCAGATTGATGCATGTGGCACCATTCATGCAGGGCATATCGAGGCACTCGTTCCGATCCATGCAGCCCTTTGAATCGGGCGACATGATCCGTCCCTCGCCGCAACTATTTTGTTCGCATTCGATATCGAAATTGAAACAGTTAGTTTTGTCAAATAACTTCGATATTAATTCTATTTAACGGGCAACTTAATAATTGTGTTTTATTGATTTTTGATATTGATTTCATGGAGCAGCGGATAACCAAAAATATATAATTGATATAAATACGCCAATGTGGTTGTGATTAGTTCGAAAGTAAGTCCAGCTGATTTTTATAACCGTTTAACCGATTGCTGTTAACCGTTTGGAAAGTGTCTAGTAATTGGCATTAAGCGATTAGCCTGATTAATATTTCTTCTACAGAATATAAACTTATTGTCTGTATATTTTCCCCATAAGGCACAGTTTTCTTTATTTTAAATTAACCTCTTTTAATTATTTATATTTAAATCGAGTGTTAATTTTAATTGTTTAATTGTTAGAAATGTTGTGCTTAAAAAAATGCGGCTAATAGATTCAATTTGGCTGCAGTTGTTTTAGCCGTTTAATCGATTGCTGTTAGCTTGTAGCATATTCATAGTAAATAGCTATCTTAAAAGTCCATTAATGTTAATGTTAAATGATATTAAACGTTAATGTTAATACAAGATAATTGCTTTTAACCGTTTAACATAATGAAAATGTTAGCTAACCAATCATTTTGTGTGCCTAATGAAAACTCGTAAATGATTTCAATTTAACCAAATGCTGTTCAGTAATTGTTGTTAGCGTATTGAAATATAGAAAACTGATGCCAGCAACTTTTATACTGACCAGAATTAAGCAGAGCAATGTTAACCGTTGGCTGTTAACCGTTTTGACAAATGCTTGACAAATAGGCAAGTTAAGGAAAGTAAGGTGTTAACTGATTTCTCCTTTACATCAGCTCGAATTGAAGTACAGCTGTGCTTAATTGAAAAGTGAGTTGTGTGCCACAAAAATCTATTGTGTATGTATGTATGTATGTGTGTGTGTGTGTGTTGTGTGTGTGTGCCTGGTGCAAAAGCGTGAATACAATGTGTATGTACAGAGAGAGGGAGAAGTTTGGGGTGGAGTGGTTCACAGAAGAACATACGACGCGTTTAGAGATTGTGAAAGGCTGACTGGCCCTAAAACCTAATCCGATTGATTTGTCACGCAACGTTAACAGCCTCACTTTTGTGGATGCGAGCCAGGCCAACTGGCTGGCTGGCTAACAGGTTGGTCGACTGGCTGCTAACGTCATTTGATTGACACACAGTAAGCTTTTCTCTGTGTTGACCTCGCACGATTTGGCCTCTCTACTTTCTCATCCTTTTTTTTGTTATATTTTGTGGCACAGCCTTTAATTGATTAAGCCTATCAAATGTTGAACGGCATCAAATGTTTGTTATATTTTTTTTTTTTGTCTCCTCGTTTTGTGTCTTGTTTCAGTTTATTCGTTTTTTCATACAGTCCGAGCAGTCGAATTTATTGGAAATTTGGTATAGTTTTTTTTAGGATTGAACAAAAATAAATGTTTTTTTGAGCTTGCAACTTGGTGCAAAACTTACGTGCACTCGTAGACATTCCAGAGATCGACACACTCGAAGGGATCGGGGCAGATGACGTTCGAGCAGGGCTTGTTCGAAGGGCAACCCTTCTCCAGATTCCGGGCCATTGTCGCCTGACCCCACTGGGTGCCATTCATCGCCGGTGGCAGCGGCAAATGTTTGCCCTCCAAACTGCAGAAAAAGCACAACAAATTAAGACGATTATTTCAAAGAGCGCAAAAGAAAGTGCAACGAAACGGAGGAAAAAACTTTATAAATGTTTCAAATTTAATTCAGCATAAGTTGCAACGAGTTGAAAAGTTGCAAATGGCAACTGACAAACTTGCAGCACTAACTTCTGGTGACTCTTGTTTAGGGTTATTAAATTAAGTATACGCACCGTATGTCATCGAGACAGCTCTTCTGATAGTCGGCGTAGACTTCAAAGGTGCGCACTCCGGTATATTCGGCCTTGCCACCCGCATAGACACCCTCCTGCTTATCGACCAGGAGCCACTGATGTCCCGAAAACTCAAATGTTTCATTATAGCGTCTGCCCTCGCCGCCATCCAGTTCCAAGGTGGCCGCGGAGCCGTAGCGATTAATGCGCACCACATGCCACTGGCCATCGTTGACCGCCACCGAGTTGAGCCACAAATCCTTCTCCTCGGTGCGCAACGAATTCAGATTGTAGCGGAAGTGGAGACGCGCCTCTTTAATCTCGAGTATGCCATATTCCCGATTATGCTGATCACTCACACGGAACAGTTCGCCGTGCTCCTCCCTGGTGCGGAAACGTAACTGAACCTGGGTACTAAAACGATCCGGTTCGAAGCTCAACGCATATTTGACATAACTCTGAGCCTTGAAGGTTGTCGGCACGGTGGGTATGTTGCAGGCAGGACCCGTCCAACCGGGTCGACAATGGCAACGTGCCTCCGACAACGAACCCACACAATTGCCATGTTCCCAGCAGCGTGCCGTCGTTTCCGTCTGGGCGCAAACCTCCTCCGTCTGCGGACAGCCAGCGACACTGTTTCTGCTCAGTCCCGGATGCGCCAGATCGTACAGTTTGGAGTTGTGGACCAGATTCCGGATGCAGCCATCGAAACCCTTTGCCGTCGGCATATAGTGCCAGAAGTAGAGCGACTGCTCGAACTGCTCCCGATACAAGCCACCCACCTGCAGTGGAGCATTCACATTCAGATACTCGCTGAACGGCGGAATTGCGCCGCGTGCCTGACACGAGGTGTCATCGAACTCGGGCGGGGTGCCATCCTCCATTTCGCTGATGTCCGCCGACTTGCAGAAATCAACAACCATTCGCACATCCTCCGTGTCCCAGAACAAGTCGATGCGATGCCATTCGCCGTCATCCAATGTTTTCTTCGTCTTCACGCGCAACTCAAGTGTGCCCGAGCCAAAGTCGATGAGGAGTCGCGGATAGCCACGCTCCAGTTCCAAGGCCACAAAGTCCGAGATGAGCATCTCGTCCCGTTCGGGCGGCACAATCGGACCATTGTAGATGATCAGACCATCCGGTTTGCGTGTGATAAACTCCAGACTCAAATGGGATTCGTCGCACATCTCCAGGGGTGGATACCAGGCCCAGCCGTTGCCCCGGAAACTGCGCGTCGTTTGCTGGCAGCGCGGACCCGTATACCCAGCCGGACACGAGCACTGGGGTCCGAAGCGTGTATCGACACACCGACCACCATTGTGACAGGGCGTGGTGCGGCACGACTCCGGCTTGGTGAAGTTCCTCGCGCCACACGTGCAATCGGCAATGGTGTCCACCCGGACGCCGACCAGCGCCGTCTTGTTGGCATTGACCATGTAAGGCAGGGAGCTGATTTCGAGGGCATTGGTGCAGCTGCCCTCGCACATCTGATTCTCGTAGAGGCACTCGTCGATGCCGACCATCGTGATATTGATGCCCACATCCTTTTCGATCTCCTCGCGATGCATCAGCACAATTCCGTTGAGCCGCACCGGTTTGTAATACGGCGAACCGTGTGCCGAGAATCGGACATCGGTCAACGGCGGATTGCGACGCTTCAGCTGCACACTAAATATATCCACATTCTCACGTTCCGTATTGAGCAGATCGGCCAACTTATCCCGGAAACGATCCATCTTGGAGCGACTCAAACTCTGGGTGCGATAGTTCCAGACGCGTATAAAGTCCTCGTCGGAGATGCCTGACAAACGAACCGATCCCGAATTGATGACAGCCTCGTGGGGTATCTCGCGAACCATAACAGTTACATTTGCCGGTACATCGGTTTGGGTGTGCTTCCGATCGTAGACCTTGAATCGCAGATGATAGCGACCCTCACGAGTGCCCGCCCGCATTGTGACCATGCCGGAGTCCTCGTCGAGCTTAAAGCGCGGATGTTCCTGTGCCTCCCAGTAGAACTTCTTGTCGGGCAAATCCCAATCGTCCAAATCGTAGACGTAGACACGTCCAACTGGCGTATCTGGCGATTGTCCCTGATAGTTGTACACGAAGATTTCCTTTGAGCCGGGCTGCATTTTGTTATCATTGACATCGCCAATGATTACCGTTAATGTGCTGGTGCCGGTCATCGCCGGTGAGCCGTGATCCTTGATCACAATCGGTATCATGTATTCCTTCTGCTGCTCCCGATCGAAGGAGCGCAACGATGAGATCACAGCCATCCCGTCACCATTGGCACCCTCTGCAAATTACAAAGAATGAAAATATTTTAGAAAGATTTTCAAATGGGTTTTCTACTCTCAAAGTTCAATTAATTTAAAAGCAACCTTTCGAATGTATCTGATTAAAGAAATAATTATTCCTTTTACTTAAATATACACAATTAACCCAAATATTTGTTTGGCTATGTTTCCGAAACCAAAACTTTATTTATCCATTTATACAAATTAGTGTTTTATAGTTTTGAAAATAATTCAAATTCTGTTTGCAACTCGTTGGTTGGATAATTGCAGATACTTTTGGTTGGGGATGACAGATGCAGCTTTGCAGCTAAGCTTTTAAAAGCATTCTCTAGTTTAATTGTGCAACGGAATGAAGCATGTAGAATGACATTGCCCCAGTTATTATTCCACTTACAGACAACCTCAAAAAGTAAGCACCTTTATTAGCACTCATGTTTCCGTTTCCGTTTCCGGACCGGAGAAGTTAAGCACTGGCAACTCTCCACATTTGTCTGCCGTTTGTTGCAATTACGCCTTTGAGCCAACAATTGTTGCTTTCCACACAATCTCACTCTATCTCTCTATCTCTCACTCACACTCACACAACACTAATCCACACCTCCTTTTCCCTCCCTATTTTTACTTTCCTATTTGCTTGTTCTATTTGCAACTGGTTTTCTGAAGGGGCCCAAAACGCACATTTCAAATGTATTTTTAAAGACCCTCCATGGTGTGTTTTTAGCCAAATTGTATGCAAATATGTTCACCAGACAAGGCCAAAAACACACACACACAAATGTACATGTGTTAGTGTTGGCAATTTGGCTAATTTTACAAGTGCCAAAAAACATTTTGCATTCTTTGCAGTCTGCCGAAGAAAACTTTATTTCAAGTGTATGAAAAGCATCTCTATAAATCTGTTATGGATATTATCATTATTAAATCGTATATATATAAACAGCTGACATTAATGTTGCTATTCATATACTATATGTATATATAAATATTTATCACTTGAACTTGAAAAAACAAACGCTTTCTTCTTTGGTTTAATTAGGAGACAAACCAATTTCTTATTTCAGTTAATTAAAAAGCAAACCAATTTTAACTGTTGTAAAATGTTAAGTACATTTTTAGCTTGTTCTAAGAATTTGTTTCCCTCTAAAACTAGCTTTTTTTGGCCAACACAGTGTTGCACTGGACAAAAGTCAAGCGACTAGCGCAAAGTTTTTCGACTCTCCGTTGGCGCATCAAAATTGGATTGCCACCCACACAATAAAACACACAGACACACACAGATACACACACACACCAACACACACATACACCAACACACACACACACTCACACACACACACACATTCAGACACTTTCATAAAGGCTACACGAATTGCGACTCTACAGACTATTTCTTGCACTCTCTGTGGGAGCTTACACGAAAATGCTGTTGACTTGGCCAGAACAAAGGTATGAGAGAGAGAGAGAGATAGCAAGACTGAGAGAGATAGCGAGACAGAGAAAGATTGAGAGAGAGCGAAGAAACAAACTCAACATTTTGGGTAATTTAATTGAAAATTTTTGCATTTTATCTATTTTATATTTTGGACTCGAACAGCGTAGGTGTGCGTGTATGTGCGTGTGTGTGTGTGTGTGTGTGTAGGTGTGGCTGTGTGTGTGTTGATGTGTGTATCTCGGCTTTAGCTTATTTAATTTAGATTTTCATGTTGTTTGCACTGCTGCTGTTGCTGCGGTTGACTATTTCCTGTGTTCTCGAGGTAATTGCATTTTTATGTTTTTTGGCTTTCGTCCCAGACACACTCACACACACACACACACACACACACAAACACACACATACAGACACATATTTATACATATGTGACAACCAGAAGAACCCACAAAATTTGAATTTGTATTCGATGCGTATTTTTTGCTATCGAATTTCGAAATATCCATTCGAAGAATGCAAATTTTATTATTCACCGACTCCATACATATATCCGCCATATAAACTGACTCCTAACAAAAATTGCAGGAAGTGTGGCTTGTGTACACATTGTTTAAACTTTGACCCAAATATTTGGCAAACTTTTATTTGTTTTTTCTCTTTTTTCTTTTTGTGCTTTTTCGATTGCAATTTGCAAACTTGGTTCAACGCTCTTTTGACCAGCGTTTCGGCCAAAAACTTGTTGGCCAACTATGGCAAATGGTTCAACTGCTTTAAATATATTCGCATGTGAGCAAAAAACCATAAAAATATATTTTAAAATATATATATTTTAATTGAGTTGTGGTCAACAGTTGTGAGAGCAGCAACGAGATCTAAAAAAGTGATTAAAGAAGTCAAATTTATCTCGTTTGATCTCAATTAAAGACTTTTGCTATATTTATTTTATTAAATTTGTCAAAAGTCATCAAGGTTTAAAATTCGACATTAAATTTATAACCAAAGTTGCAGATGCGTTTGAGCTATAAACTGTAAGTTTTCCATTGCCATCACTTTGTTAAAATTTCTGATTTTGAAAAATTGCTAGACTTAAACTGATTCTAAAATTAGATTGATTTTGTCTCGAAAATGGTGCTCTCATTAAATGGCTGAAAGGATTGACCTAGGTTTTCCCTAAGCCCAGGATTTTTAATCACAGTTTGACCTTCCCTTTAATATTACATTTAATACTCAGATCGTTAAAATATAATCACTTTTAAAAAAGGCTTTTTAAATACTGATTTGAATCTACAAAACTGCTAATTTTCAAGGTAAAAAAAATTATCTTCAATAGTTAAAACTCCATTTTTAGTACTCACTTTGATCCTGTTCGACCTTGAAGGAGGCGCGAATAATGTCATCAGCACTGGGATCCAAACGGAACTGGAAGGGTGGTCCGTTGCTCTTGGAGCGATCATCGTCGTCTGTGGCGAGAATTTCGACAACTTTCCTGGGTGGCACATGTTCCGGCAACACCGGTCTGTAGTCCTTCAAGAACTTGGGCGCATTATCATTGATATCCTGCACGATAACCGTTAGGGTTGCCGTCGCCGTCTTTGGTGGGGAGCCATCATCGATGGCCAGAATCTTGACTTGATGACGGGGCACCACTTCGCGGTCGAGGGAACGCTGAATGGTCACCGAACCATTCTGATTGATGGCAAATTGTCGCTGGCGATCTGAGGAGCGATCTATAGAGTAGCTGACCTTGCTCTTGCCGCCCTGATCCGGATCGGTGGCCTTGAACTTCTCCAATTCAGTTCCCACTTTGGTGTCCTCAAACACGGAGACTTCAACGTTGGCGCGCTCAAAGTGCGGCTTGTTATCGTTGATATCACGCAGCTTGACGACAACCCACGAGTAGGCCACATGATATTTATCGTTATCGTTATCCTCGCCCTTATCGTTCACTTGGATGCGGAAGCGGAAACCGTTGCTCTGCAACTGATCCTCATAGTCCAAGGGTTGGACAATCTTCAGCGAACCAGTGCCATCATTGTTGCGCACCATTGTGAACTTATCGGCACCGTAGCCGCTGTTATCGATAACTTTGTACTGGAACTTATTCGTCTCGTCCTCGTCGTGAACGGTCACTGTGAGTATGGGCATTTCGGGCAGGGCGGTGCCATCCGTTTCGTCCACCTCGGTGAACCATTCGTCCTTGGTGAACTGTGGCGGCATGTCATTAATATCCTTGACACGTATAGACGCCGTGCCCGTGCCCTTTAACCCCCCGCCATCCATGGCCACGACCTGTATCGAATAATCCGGCGTACGCTCCCGATCCAAACAACAGACCGCCGTCTTAATCACACCTGTATCTGGCTCAATTTCAAAGATTGGCGAACCCGTCTCCTCCTCAATCACATTCTTCTCAATCGAGTAGACGAGTCGTGCATTTGAGCCCTCATTGGGATCATCGTAGTCCACAGCAGTCATGGTCATCACCACCATGCCGGCGGTGCCGTTCTCAGTCACATTGCCAAAGTAGACGCCTTGCGGGAAAATGGGCGCATTATCGTTGATATCCTTCAGATTCACCTGCACATCAGCATAGCCCACCAGACCCTCGCCGCCTTCGTCCTGGGCGAATACTGTAAATCGCCACTGTGGTCGTCCATTCGGTTGATCGCGATCCAGCGGCTGCAAAGAGTGAGAGTGAGAGGAAAACACTGAGTTAGAGCAAGAATGGAAAATCTCAAAAATCATGAAAATAATTCGATTATATAGAATCGTTAAGATATCTGATAAAAAAAAGAAGAAAATACAAAATAAATTATTTAAGCAAATACTCTAATTATCAATCCATTTACATTTTATTTTATTTATTTATCTTTTTATTTATTTACGAAGAAAAGTGGAGTAATCGGAACATTTCTCAAACTATTTTAAATAATTAAGAAAAAGAAATGAAGGTATTTTTTCGCTCATTAAAAAATTGTACAACTCAAGAGGTGTGTCTGTGTGTGTGTGTGTGTGTGTCGCGGCTATTGTGTAATTTTAGCTGTCATAACCACAAAACCGATTAACATCAGTGAAAACGTTGCCCCACAACTCTTTGCGTCACATGGCTTGCAATCCAACGAAAACTCACACAAGTGCAACTCACTATACATGTGTGTGGGTGTGTGTGTGCTTGTGTGAAATTATCCATTCACAATGGTAGCCAGCCCAGCAGAGCTCTATGGGTCGCCAGTGCCAGGCGGTGTCCCCGGTGCTGATTTTGACTTTGATATGCATACAGAGAACGAGCAGCGGAGAGCCAGAAGCTTGAGTGATGTGATGTAAAGCTCGAAACAAACCCGACAAACCATTACCCAACGCCAGCCAACCCCTACCCACAATTACAGCATTCACCTGGGAAGACCGCCTTTATAATAACAAGCGCTGGCAAAAGAAAAAACCAAAAAAAAAAAACAATTTTAATCAGCACTTTGTATCTGCTCTGCTGTTGTTACGCATCCTGGATACGGACAACCCACATGCGACAAGCCCCAAAAAAGAGAAACCCCAACGCAACCCAACCCTTAACCAAACAATCCCAGAAACCCGCCAACCCCTCTGACATGACAGTCGCACAGCGCATAACGTAACAAATACAACAATAACGGAATGGACAGAAGGACAGGACATGCAGGCTGAGCCAGGAACAGAGAGACAGGAACAGCTTTTCATACGCGCTGACATTGGATTAGTCGTGAAAAATGAAATGGGAGAAAAATCTACAAAAAAAAAAAAAAAAAAACAAAAAAAATACAGATTGTAAAAATATTCACATGCGTCGTCATCGCTTTAATTTGCATGACAAATTTGACAGCATTGCTATAACATATTCAATTTAAGGGATTAGTTCAGATGCGAGTGTGTGCGTGTGTGTGTGTGGATTTGTGGATAGTATATGTATTCCTTTGGCGCTACTTGATGTATTTTCCCTTTTTGTGCTGCTCTCTCTGGTCATTATTATTTTAACCACAAACAGTTTTTTGTGCTTTTAGCTGTGTATTTTTGATACAATTTACTTTTCCTAATGGTCGAAAACCGACAATATATATATATATATATATATATATATAAATATTTATATAAATATATGTTTTTGCTGGCTTAACATTGGCTGCTTTTGTAGCGCTTATGGGAATTGTATTTGAGCTCCCATGGCTCTATGATTTTACACAAGTTTTAACTCCTCGCTGCCATTTTATCTTTTTTTTTTTAAAAAATGTTTGAAAACAATTGGAAATTTAGTAAATCTAAATTGCAAACTTGTTAGCATAGCTGTTAACATAGCGATCACAACTGTTAAACACGCTTTAATGTAAATTGCAAGCCTATTAGCAAAGATGTTAAATTAGCATTGTTATGTTAAGCGACCACAAGTGTAAAACAAGCTGTAATGTAGCTTGGAAACTTATTAGTATGGCTGTTATCATAGCGTTAACATTGTTGTGTTAAGCGATCGCTGTAATGTAGCATGTAAACTTACTAGCATATCTGTTAACTAGCGCTCACATTGTTATGTTAAGCGACCACAAGTATAAAAGAAGCTGTAATGTAGCTTGGGAACTTATTAGCATAGCTGTTAACTAGCGCTCACATTGTTGTGTTAAGCGATCGCAGCTGTTAAGATTGCTAGATTTTATTTTTGTTAATGCAATTTGTCTTTCGCTGTGCTGCAATTGTCTTTAGCAGCAGTCACTTTTCATGAGTTGCACTTCAAAAATGAATGCACCCACAAGAACGGTAACTTTATAATGGCACACCCACACACACACACACACTATCTCCAGAGCAACACTTGGAAGCTGTTCGTTATTACGTTTAAAACTCACTTGAGTTAATTGACTCTCGCAAAACTTTATTAATTATTTCAGCACTTGAGACACTTCAAAGAAAGCGGAAACTTCATAAATCAATGCAACGACTACAACGACAACTACAAAGGCGTTGCCAAAAAATAAAATAAATAAAACTGGTAACAATATTGCACACTCCGACCAAACTTAAATGTTAAATAATGAGTTTCGCACGTTGAGTTGGGTTGGATTTGCGGCTGGCATTAAGTAGGGGAGCTGCCCCTGCCTGATGTTGCCTGCCACTGCTGCAGCTGCCGGCGGGGATTAAGTGTGCATTGATGGAGCCTTAATCAGCGAGCATATTTCGCAATCATTTTCATATGCTATATGAAATTGTGACTGTGGTCGAATATATTTTTTAAACGGAACTTTATTGTAATATACCCCGTTGATTTTGTTAGTTGGGCATATCTTTCAGATAAATTACAACCAAGAATCAGCCACATTCAGGCACTTTCCAGGTGTTTACAGGGTGTCTTTCAGTCGCACACTCTCGACATCAACACGCTCACTTGCTTTTTATAAATTTATTTCTTTTTTAATTACGCCGCTTGCGGTTTTGGTGACAGTTTGTTGTTAACGCTTAAATTGCAGTTTATGGTGTGTTGACTTAAATTTATATATAAAAATAAATATACGTATATCTTTATATATCTATAACTGCATTTTCATATAATGCTTTTGTTTTACTTACCTTCAGCACAAATATTTCGCCTGTCGTGCGATTAATGTCGAATTTGCTATTGGCCGGATTATCGGGATCGATTCCTTGGCCAGTCAGGAAATAAACAATATTCTGTGGACGATCCTTGTCGCCATCGGTGGCGGTTACCTGTTTTCCATCCAATCCATTGCAGTGCAGTCGAACGGAAATGTACAAAAATATATTCAATATTAGTTTTGTTGCCTTGTTGTTGATGGTGTAAATACACATAAATAGAAATCAAAACTACAAAATACTGGCAGATTGGAGTGCATGCAATTAATAAAAAATATAAATTCAGATTTTAAGCTCTTGCTAAAATATATATATGAAATATCATACTACTAGTTTGGCTTTTGTGATTTGTACAAATATTAAATCCAATCACTTTAGTTATTGATTTCATTTGAGAGGGGCTTAAATTTAGTTTACTAGGCATTTATGTATTTACTTTAATTAAATTAGTTACAACTAAATGTTAGGTAACCACAAGCCGATAGAAACCACTGAACACTGTAACTGGGAAATCGTGCAAAAGATTTAAGCATACAAATTAGTCGCATTAAATATTAAATAACACATTGAATTTAATTAGCAGCACAGCACATTACACTTACACGTGTGTGTGCCTGTGTGTGTGCCTGTGTGTGTGTGTTTGTGTGTGTGTGTAAATAAATTGCCAAAGTACTCAAAATATTTATGCATGCAGTTAAATTTTGTAACCACAGCCAAAACTACAAACGCACAATGCGAATAAAGCAAATAAAGCTTTTAAATTAATGAAAATCATATTTATTTATTTTTTATTGAAATTAATTATGAAATAAAACAGAAAATTAATATCATGTGCTTGGCGATTTGAGAAGTAAAAAGTAGCAAGCACAAGTGTTAAAAATAATTTAATTGGAAATTAAACTTAACAACAAACATATTTGCAAAATGAGATTTCCGCACATTTTTAATTTAATTTCGCTTCGTTTTAATTTGTACACCTTACACCAAATGGGAATATCCATTATATTAACTATATATATTAATATATATATATATATACATTTAAGTACTTTATCAGTTTGTGTTATTGTTCATATTTTTTTATTATTATTATTATTTTGTGAAGTGAAATACCGATTACGATGAGGTTTTGTTCTTTGTCATGTTAAATTAATGGTTATATGAGCACTGCCAGCTATTGTTATGCACACAGTTGTATGCTATATATATACATATATATATATATATGTATAGGTAGAATAGGGCAAATATATATAGCGACCTGCATTATGGTGAAGGGCGTCGACATTTCCTCGTTGAGGCTTCGCTCATACAATGTTTGTGGAAAAACTGGCGGCAAATCGTTGACATCCCGGACACTTATCACAATTGTTGTTTGATTCTCGTTTAAACTGTCCGATGCGACCAATTTCAACTCGTACTATTATTGTACAACAACAACAACAACAATAACAAATCGTGACAGCAAAAAAAACACAACCAAAAGAAAAACAAGAGAAAATAAATAAACATAACAAATGTAAGTACATTGGAAATAATACATAAATTATAAATAAAAAAAACTTAAATTACAAATAAACTTAATTAATTGTTGCCATAAAACACAAGTTGAACTTGAATATACAAATGTCCGTCCCAAATATGTTTTTACACATGTTTGCATTCATTTTGTGCCAATTGATTGAGTGTGTATTTTTTTAATCAGCGACATCAGTTGATTTTTATTTCAATTTTTATTGACTTATTAAATTATTCTCATTTTTTTTTATTTTTAGTTTTCGATTTATAATTGGCTGCACGTCCTTCATGATTTATCAATATACATTTTATATTGCCAGACTGTCTATTTAAATTGACAATATGCTCATTTGCAGGCGTTTTTTGTTGTGTATTTTTGATTATTTATTTGAATTTATTTTCACAATTTAAATCAACAAGCAAATGACTTCAAATATTGAGAAAAAATAATAATAATAATTGATAAAAAATGTTTGTAGAAAATTAAACAAAGTATGAATAATATAAATAAATATTTGCTTTGTTTCAACTAAATTGAAATGGCTTTAATCAAAATATGCTTATTTATCTTGTGTTTTGTTTGTGATAAAAAGCAGTTGACTATTTTATTGCTTACTAATTAAATATTTAATAAAAAAAAAACAATTCTTTTGTTTACTGATGTGCAATCCAAACTCGAGCAAAACTTGAAAGGACATGCAATACAAAACTAAGAATGATATCTATTTTGGAGGGGCAACGTGGCGTATGCTTCATATACAACATATGCAACAAGGATGTAAAGGATAACGAAAAAAAAAAACACTACTCGCATAAGGATAACAAATCAAAATCATGACAAGAACTTTTAAGATTGAGGATTGGATTCTTGTTGACCTGCAAAACTCGCTTGGGCAAATTGCGATCATCCTCTTCGGTGATTTGGGTGCGATACGTGGGTCGCTCAAACACGGGTGGATTATCATTGACATCCTTGACATGGATGATGACCGTTGTATAGTTCTCCTTCAGATTATCGGAGGCGGCCAAACGCAGCTCATACTATTTATATATATATATGCGAACACAAATTATTTGTTTAATTCTTGTAATTAAATGTCATGCACTAAACTATTGATTGCAATTAAGTATGCATTTCATGTGATTTCCGATTCAACTCGATTTCAATCAGAATCAACTTTCAAAATGAATTTCAATTAATGTTTCGCCGCACTTTCTTTTATTATAAACTCGCTGCTGATTTCATCCTTCACTTCTTGTGGGGGGTTAAACTTGTTTGAATTGTTAAATATTTAACTAGCCTCGCGGCCAGCAACGCCAGCGCCAGCACCTAATGAAATTCAGTGGCAAAAAGCACTTGGCTTCGACTTTCTTAATGAATTTTATAGTCACATCTCGCTTGAACATTCCACATTCCACATTCCACTGCTGAACTGATTGCACAAGTTGTGTTTTCTGCAGTGAAAGTTGCTCAATGTTTAGCAATGTGCAAAGGATTTGCCACACTCGACTGCATATCTAACATAAATATATATGGGATATAGTCGCTGGCACCACAACCACAAAGAGTTGTCAAATTTCTCTTGTATATGAAATGAAAAATAGTGAAAAAATACAATTGCTTACCCTGCGTCGCGTTTCATAATCCAATGCGCCTGCCACATAAATGGCACCCGTCATGTTTTTAACCGCAAAAGCGCCGCCAATGTTGCCGCTGGTGATTTCATAGCGAATACGTGAGGCTACAAAATAATAAAATAATTGTTAGCAATGCATATTTGTATAAATAATCAAAAAACAAAACAAAGAAGAAAAACAAGTAAGAATGCTGTAGTCGAGTTAGCTCGGCTGCTGACAGAAATAAGATCAATATGAAAATATATTTTCGACTCCAACTTTGGTGTTTCTTATCCGATCTCAATGAAATTTTGGCAATTGATCAATAATATGTATATGCATATTATGTATAAATTAGAAGCCTCTGCCCCTTAAATTGTGGAATTTATAGCTATCGGAAATCGATATGTATCGATAATTGAGAGACTCAGGCAGTTATCGATAAAAGCACATTTTAAGTCACTAGCTCTTATAGTCTCTGAGATCCGCGTTTTCATACAGACGGACAGACGGACGGACAGACGGACATAGCTATATCGACATGGATGTTGATCCTGATCAAGAATATATAAACTATGGGGTCTGACATGCTTCCATCTGCCTGTTACATACATTTGCACAAAACCATTATACCCGTTTTTACCCATTTTTAACGGGTTGAGGGTATACAAAAAGAAAAAAAGGAAAAGTAGTCATGTGAATATGCGTATTTGTTTACTTACACTCATCGTGATCCTTTGCCGTCACAGTGAGCACTGTGTGTTGAATGTCCTCGTTCTCATCCACTTCCGCCTCGTACAGCGATTTGTCGAAATATGGCGGATTATCGTTCTTATCGGCGATGCCAATGCGTATGAATTTGGTGACTGAAGCGACAA
This sequence comes from Drosophila kambysellisi, assembly GCA_035042185.1. Lineage (NCBI taxonomy): Eukaryota > Metazoa > Arthropoda > Insecta > Diptera > Drosophilidae > Drosophila > Drosophila kambysellisi. The sequence goes on along the minus strand of JAWNLS010000641.1, from coordinate 18,584 downwards.
AAATACAAACATTTGTTATTCACTTACATTTGGTACATTTTCTATTTCTCTTTCTTTTTTTCAAGTATGCAATTATCACGTACTTGACAGAAAAATAAAAGTTTATATATACATATATACATACATATATTTATATATATACATGAGACATTCAACAGCAAAAGTTATCAGAGAACAACAAGAATTTGACGCCTTCCATTCAAAGGCGATAAACATTTTTTTTATTTTTATTTTTATTTTTATTTGAGACTTTTTCCGGCAAGCGCTTAAACGCGTTTTGCATATTAAACTTTTTAAAGCAGGCCTCGTGTTCTTCACTTGTTTACAACTCTAAGGAAAACAAACTTTCCTTTGACTGTCTGATGATGTAATTTATGTGATTTGAGTCAAAATTACAATTGTTTTAAAGTGTAACAAATAAAAAGTAAATAAAGATGTCAACTAAAGTGTTAAGTTGTCTGTTAGGATAAGTTAAACTTAATGTTTAAGTTTAAAGGGGAGTAATTTTAATAATTTTTTAATTAAAATGCAGCAACAAAAAATAAGTTTTCCAGTTAAATTCGAAGCTTAGTAAATGCTATAATATTTAATAAATAAATAGTAATTTTAAAATAAATATTTGTAATATTTGTGCAGTCTCTAAAATTAATTTATTTATGCATCCAATTTTGTTAAATACTTCTCGCAATGTACACACTTAAGCAATATTAGTTTCTAGAATCAGTTGAGGCATGAATAATTTAATAAGCAACTAAACAAAGTAAAGTAAGGCATGCCATTTGTGCTGAGAGGGGGAGTGAAACTTGAGTTGCAACTAAATTACATAAATCATTCATAAATGTTGCATTAACAGGAGCAGTAATAACAAAAGGGTTGCTTTAATTAAATAAATTGAGACTTGACCAGGCCAGATTTCCAAAACTTTTCAGGTCACATTCATATAGAAATTATACACATTAGCCACATGTGTGTGTGTTTACTTGTGTGTGTGGCAAGATGTCAACTTATCAGTTTATACTCATGCTACATGACTCTGCCACAAGCTGTGTGTGTGTGTGTGTGTTATGTGTTTTGGATTCTAATTTGCATTTTGCATTTGGCATTTGGTTTCTTATCTAACCAGAATTATGCACATTTAGTTAGCAGCTTGACAACGCTTACGACTGCATCTGGGCCCACCTGACGTATGCGTGATGTGATATGATATAATTCTACCCCACTCTGTTGCCAAATATTTGAGACCATTCGGAATGAGATTTATGGCAAGCCATTGCTATCTGGATTTCAGTGAGATCATGTGACGACATTTTAATTAAAACTTGGCAATTAATGCACACAGCACAAGAAATAATTCTCAGTGTAAATAGAACAGCCAAATGTATTTAATGCTAGATTCAAAAGTAAACCAAGAAACCAAGAATCGATTTTTAGATTGAAAAACTCTTGAATATAAATATGTGTTTTAATATTTTCCCTCTCCTTATAGAATCTATTAATATTTGAGCAAATATTTTGCTTCCAAAAGAATCCATTTACGCAGTCATAAATCTTGTGGGGTGATTTATCAAACACCTGACTGTTTTTAAAAGCCATTAACAATTAATTTGCTGGCATCGCTTTTGGCCAAAATGCGCTCATTCATAAATTATCGAAGCGTACGTGACAAAAATGTGTGTTTGTTGATTTTCCATTAAACTGTGGGGAAGTTAATATATGTATGTATGTATGTACATATATTTAAGCGCTCAAGTGGCGTATCCTTGCCGTGTCCTGTCAATTGATTTAAATGACTTTGAAACTGTCGCTGGCACACAAACTAATTAAAACTGTTCGACGAGGGTTGCCAACATGCTGGAGACAGTTTACAATTTGTTTAAACTGGAAAGTGCTTTAACTTCAAGTTCATTTTCAACTTTGCAAAACAAAAAGTTGTCATTTTAATGATCGATAGTTTTCCTTACTTCTTTTACTAATTGCCGAACCGCAAGAGATAGCAATAAATATATATATATATATCTTTAGATATATATACATTTTTGGAATTCTTAATTGTTCAAGTTCGAGTAAAACGAAAGCCTCAAAAGCCGCAAACATGACACACACAAAAATCAAAAACTAGTTTTTATTGCAGCAAGGAAGAGACCGCAACACAACATTGTTGCCACCTCGCATGTTGCATACATTTCTGAACAGCTGTTAGGAGAGTGTGGCATGTGGCAGGGCTTGGCAATCATAAAAAATCAACGAGGCAGCCAAGCGACAAATGCATTTGCAAGCAATTTTACGAGCAAAACACACAGCCACAAAACAGCAGCAAACGCTGCAAAAGGACACTTTCAAGAATTGCAATAAAACATTTGCAACAATTTAGATGCCAAAGTTGGGCCAAGTAAGCAGTTGTTGCAACACAAGCACATACAACACACACACACAGACACATAACATTTTTGATATCTAGTACTTGGACATGCAGTTAGCTGACTTTATTATGGCCCGGCCACATTAAGCGCCATTAATGGCCAACACATTTCCGCTTCCTTTAGCCAGCAGCTTGCAACCAGCAACCAGCAGCCAGCAGCCTTTAGATTCATGTTGTGATTTCCTGCCACACACAAAAACACACACACACACACACACAATGTGTAAAATGTTCAGGTTCGGTCATAAAATGCAACTTTGCATCGAGGCCAAGCAACCAATTAGTTGTTTAAGGCTGCAGCCACACAACTTGCCAAAGAAACCCATTAAAAATATATACATCTATCTATATATATATATATATTTCGATATTGATTCCACAGCTTGTTGCTTTTCTTCTACTCGTATTGAAGTTCATTCAAGCGCAATACTTGATGATAAACTTGGTCGCAGGCGAACCAAACAAAATAAGTCGGCAAATTTCTGACCCAAAGTCGTTGCACACATGCTCTTTTTACATAAATATATACAAAAGTAAATATTTTCGTGCCACATGCAAAATTATTACAGTGATGGATCGCCAGTTGCAAGTTGTCAAAAGTTGTGTAATTTATTAGTTTTAAGAAACTGCTGCTGGAATTGATGAGAAATATTAACTTTTAAATGTGACAAACTACAAAACAGGAATACAATTTTTATACACTCTAAATCAAAGAATAATTAATATTAAATAATGCATATTTAAGAAATACATTTTCAAAGTTAATAATATTAACTTGCAACATTTAAGTTTGTGCGAGTTTTGGGCAAGTTTGGAAGTTCTCCGCAAAATGAGAGTAAAACATGCGGCGTATAAATAATTGAGTGGCGCACAGAAATTGTTACTCAAAGCGTGCAAAAAATATGGCATCTGCGATTTTGACATGTATTTATATATATATAAATATATATATAAATATATATATGTGTGTATATATATATATATATATATTGATATGCGTGCGTGCACACGCGAAAAAGTAGCGCATAAATTTTGTGACTCTTAAGGGAACGGAGCTGCGGCGTCTGTGGCATGTGCAGCAAAGCGTAGCAACTAAAGATGCCAACTGGGCAAATGGTGCGCTATTTATTTGGGTTACTCACACACACACACACACACACAGAGAATGAGAGAGTTACATAGAGACACAGCTGTGACACATTTTATGTAAGCTAAGTAAGTGATAAAGTTGACTTTGATTTTGCCATTCGCTCAGACTTGACTCCCACAACCACACACTTACACACACACACTCACACACACACAACCACACACATTTATTTGTGACACTCCACTCGAAATTGCTTCAATGTCAATTTTTACAGCAATACAAACGATTTTTTGGCTCACCCCCCATTGAGCTGCTGCCGCTGCTGGGGTTTCGTTTTGCAACACTGGCAGCAGCTAAAAGAGAAAAAAAAAAACAGTGCACACAACTCGCAAATCAGTGGCAAAGCGCCCAGCTCAATTGGGGATTTCTCTTATGCCCCTCTCACCTACTTATTATAGCCAAGTTAAGCTGGCCACAGTCAGCAAATGTTAATGTTCAAATCACTTGCGCTATTCAAGCAGAGGGATTTTGGTTTATATCAATAATATCAATAATATATATATATTTATATATATATATAAATATATATATATAAAAAAGTCTGTGCCAGTCGTTGAACTTGTTTTTGTTGCTGCCTCATAAGCTTTGCAGCGCTTGCAACTCTGTGAAAAACATCAACATAAAATTTTATAGCTTATTTACTATAATATTTATTTCCATTTAAAACCCGGCAGCCATTAAAAATTTATAAACAGGGTATCATGGAGTTGTGCATATTTATGCAACACATATTTATTCTTTATGCCTTGCTACACTTGTGTACAGGATATCTGCTAGTCCAGCTCTTCTTTCTGCTTAAATTTCTCGATTTTCTTTTCGTTTTTTTTAATTATTTCATCATAAAAACTTATAAAATTTGATTCGCTTTCATGTCAGAGAACTCAATTGGCTTTCGCGGCATGTGGCATGTGGGATGCGGCACGTGGCATGTGTCTGCTCCAAATAACATGCACCATAATATTTTCACAGCTTAAATGTCAACTTTCGATAAATACGACAACAATATTTTTGCTCTCAGAAAAATAGGTCATAAAAATAGCTTCATATTTACATACTTATTTTTGTGTGTGTGTGTGTGTGTGTATGTGTGTTTGTGTGCGTGTGTGTGTTTGTGTGTGCGTGTGTGTTTGCGTATGTATGTAAATAAATTGAATTTTGATGTAATAAAGTCAGTAAAGGCAAAATTGTTGTGAGCCGATTTTAATGAAAAGTATATGCAAAAAACAACAACAAACAGACACAGAGAAAATATATTGCAATTTGTGTAAATATTAATGTATGTGTATAACGGTTAACGGTTAATGCACACAAAGAGCAGATGAGGTGTGGGGAAGGCGTGGCACTTTAATTAAAGCTGCTGTGTGAAAGGAGAAGTGCAAAGCTCAAGTTGAAATGCTGCTAATTACGAAACATAAAAAGCCACATTAAAATTTGGTTAGCTTCAGTCAAAGGAAAAGTTAATTTTCTTTGCATATCGGGTTTCGCTATAAAATAGCTTTAAGGCTATTTGAGAGCAGAAAAAAAGTTGGCCAAGTCAGCTGCAGCAATTGGCAGCAGAGCACAAATGCAGCTCAGGAGAATATATAATAAATATAAATATAAATAATATATATTTATATACATGTATCCATGTTGAAGTTCCGCGAAGCTGGCAGAACATTTAAATTTCGAGTAAATTCCATAATTATTTATAAAAGTGCTGCCAAAGTAAGAAATTGCATTTGGCCAGAATTATGTACACTCTTGACAAAACTCACAACTGCATCTGGGCCAACCTGACGTATGCGTGATATGATATGATATGATATAATTCTCCCCCCACTCTGTTGCCAAATATTTGAGCCCATTCGGAATGAGATTTATGGCAAGCCATTGTTGTCTGCCAACTTAACTGGATTTTAGTGAGATCATGTGACGACATTTTAATTAAAACTTGGCTATTAGTGAACACACATTAAAAGACAGCACAAGAAATACTTCTCAGTGTAAATAAAACAGAATGTGTTTAATGCTATATTAAAAAGTAAACAGAAACTGAGAATTGATTTTCAGATTGAAAAACTCTTTAACAAAAATACGTCATGTTGCAAGGTTTTTTGGATTTATTTGTAAAACCAGATAAGTAGAAGAATTGCTGAGCTAAATTTCAATTATCAACCAATGCCGCAGTTCCGGGAAAGATTCAAGGAAATAGTTTTCAAGCTGAAGTGTCCTTGCAGCATTCACTCTCTTTGCTATTTATTTTTATTTTTACACGAGTCAAGTACAAGTTACTTTCAGATATGTACTTTGAAGGCTGCACATTTAAACACGCCCAATTGCTGTTAAGAACAATGTTAAGCCAGCAACAACAGCAACAGCCACAAACTAGAGTGTCCAGTGTCCAGTGTCCAGTGTTAATGGACGTTGCACAGAATAAAATCGTAGAAGATGTCAGCACTGTCTGCAGAGCATGTTTAAACTTGCAGAGCGTGGCTAAAATAGCTGTAAGTGTGTGTGTTTTGTTTTTGCCGCTGTCGCACAATTAACAAATGGCCATTACGATTTTGGGCTATAGTTCAGCAAAAAAACACTTTCGCAGTGCAGACTGCACTTGACTTGTTTATGGTGTGTTTTACAGTTAACTTAACCAGCAGTCGGAATAATAAATGGATGCCTCTTATTGAGCGGGTCAGTAAATTGAGTTGAAACACAAAACACAACTTTGTGTGGCAGTTGTATTTGTTGTTGTTGTTGTTGTTGTTATTGTTTTTTTGTTTTTGGTTTTTGTTGTTTTTTATTTCTGTTACTCAATTGGTTGTCAATTTAATAGTCCGTTGATTTGGTTTGAGAATCTGTGAAGCGTAAAAGGTTTCGAAATCGAATAAAGTGCTCGATCATCAGCGGGGACACGAACCAAACGAGAAGCACCTGCTGCCTGTGGGCTGTTGCCTGCCCCCTGCCTTTCTACGGTGACTAATCATGTTGAACGCGGGCTGGTGGCAAGTTGCAGCCTCTCTCTGTGAGTGTGTGTGTGTGTGTGTGTCATAGTTTAAATTATGTGGGAAACTTTTAGCAAACTTTTAATAGCATAGTGGTGCCAAGTTGCCAGTTGGCATATGTTGCAACGCTTACGCATTGATTGGTTACACTATCCATTAGACCTTAGGCTACGTTCGCTGTGTGGCAAGCAGCAGCAGCAGCAGGTAACAGTTTTAGACGTTACCAACTTGTCCCTAACTAAGAAGCATACGCGTGCCCGGCATGACAGATTTAGCACCATCGACGCCGGTAGCAGCAACCAGTGCCAGTGTTGGCCAACTGTCGAATTGTGTGAAATGAGCTTTGCGGCAGTCAAGCATTAAATTGTATCTTTCAGCGCGCCAAAGTTTGGTTGTTTGTTTGTGGCATCCTTTTGCATTGACAGGCGGTCGAAATGAACTAAACCAAACTAAACTAAAACTGAACTGAACTGAGACTTGAACTGAACTGAGACTTGAGCTGAACTGCCTTGAGTAGCTGCTACGGTCCGTTCTCAGGAGATATTTATTTGTTCAGCTAGTTGCCGAAGAGCCGACAGCTGCCACAGCTGCCACAGAGACACAGAGAGACACATCGAGAGACAGAGAGTGACTCCTCAAGGAGAAGCAGCGAATGGAATTCAGCACAAATTCTTGGTAAAAGCAAGTTTGACTTGTAATTAATTTGATTTTAATTTAAACAATCTTTGCTTATCCTATTTCTAAAACACTTTCAATTAAATTTGTCCCCATTTTGCAACCCTTTGCAGCAAATTCTTAAGCACAAAAATATTTGCTTGGCAATTTCACTTTTTAAACTAATTTCTGCAACTATTTAAAAATGTTTTAAAAATATTAAAATAAAATAATTTAATTGGTTTTTGAACATTCGCAAAGAAAACAAAAACATTTCCTTAACAAATTCTTGAAATAATTTGTGTAATGCATTGATTTAAATAAGCTGTGCATAAAAATTTAATAAAATTATTGGAATTTGCTTAATTTATAAATTCAATAAATTTAAGTGCAAAACATCGATTCATAAATTCAACAGATGAGGATTTTTTTTATTAAATTTAACATCAGCACATAAATTGACACAGTCAAAAAATAAACAACATATTTCAATTTATGTTTTTTCGTTGTAAATATTTTTTTGAATTTACTGTTGTAAAAAAAACCTGAACTATTTAATAAAAATTAATTTGAATACATTTTTCATAGCGGGATTTTTTTTAGAGTGCTGCCAATTCCGATGGTGTTAAAATTAATTTAGTGAATTGATCAATGCATAAAATAGCTATTTTGTAGACCAAATGAAGTTGAATATTTCCGCTTAAATTTATTTATTTATTGATCTGTTTTATATAATCTCTTTTATTGGTTAGAAATCTACTGAAATTTATAGAATGCTGTCGTTTTTCCATATAAGCCAGCAAATAATCAAGAGTTTTTCGTCAAGTTTTCGCAACTGTTTAATTCAGTTGTTTGGCCAAACAAATTAGAATGTTGGTATAAATAAATTACTCCCCATTGGGTGTTTTTTTTTTTATTCGTTTTTCGTCTGTCTGGCAACGCATTTGTGGCATAGCTGGTGGCAAGTTGACCTTGACTCTGACTCGGGAGTGTCTGCTGTGCAATGTGAGTAAATAATGATAGAGACACTCGTGTGTGTTAAACAATAACAAAAGCACATCGCACAACAGGGAAAACAAATGTGTATAATTAAAGTACTCGAATTGCCATTAGGGCATTTAGCAGGGACTTTGGGACACACTATCTCTTTCTCTTTCACTTTCTGTCTCTCTTTTTGTCTGCAGTTGGACCAAGTCTCGAGGCATTTGGTAAATTCACTTTAATTAGATTGATTTATGCTGAGGCGCGTAGCGAGATTGAGAAAGATATAGAGAAATCTTGACTCATAGACTTGATGACCAGCAGTGACCCAGAAGCAATTGCTGCTTATTTATATTTGCCCAAACAGACGCCCTCTTTCCCTCTCTCTCTCTCTGTCATTTCCTCTCTCCCTATCTCTCTTTTGTCGGCAATCAATCAATTTGTTAGTCCAATTTATCAAACTATTACGCAGCATCACACAAAACTTGGCATCTTGTATTTTATTTTGGTCAATTTGGCATTAAAATTGTTGCCTAGTTTGCGGCGACACGCCTCCAGCAGCATAGATATTGTCAGCAGTGAGCACACTGAGAGAAAAACAACAGCAGCTTAAAAAAATGAATAACAAATGGAATGTTTCAAAAGAGAGTACAATTTTTAACAACCTAATCTTATCGAAAGTGACAAATATATATTTATATTTAAATCTGATTATCTCCAATTGAGAAACTTTAAATAAAGTTTGGAGTCTTCTTCTTCTTCCCATTTTCAATTTTATTTGCTGTTAGATGGACTGTTATGGACTCAAAACTGATTTTAAATCCATATTGAAATGTGAGATTTTCTATTTTTTTTCTTTCAGTACAATTTTTTTAAGGATACAGTAATTTCTCACTGTGTACATGGTACACACCACACGTATTTATTGTTAGTTTTTTCCGCTCTCGCACTAAATTTGATGACAATTTTTATACGCAATGTGCGTGAGTCGTTGTAAAACAAAAAAGGGAGCAAATTGAACTGGAAATCTAGAAAGACTTGGCAATAATATTTGGGTCGACAATTTGATGGATGTGTTCTTTGCTTGACCATAAAAACCATTGAAATGTGCTTCAAATGCTGATCGAATTCACAATGTTAATATAATAAAATACTGTGTCACCCTGTGCGGGATAACATAGATAGAGAGGGGGAGAGAAAAAAAGAGCATCTGCGTTAAAATGTTTGGCTTTTATGGTCGTTATGTGTGTTGAAGGGGGGGGTAAGTGTGCCACGCCCCTTAACCATAAATATTGTTTATGTTGCTGTAATGTACATTTGGCTGCTGCTGCCTCTGCCTCTGCTGCTGCTGCTGCTGTTGCTGCTTCTGTCTACAGTCTAAAGTTCTGTGGCATGTTATGTGCCCAGCTAGCTAAGCATTAAATTGTATTTTATGTCATCGTATTTTTAACAGACTGTTATTGATTTAATGAATAGTGATTGGTTTCTTACAGCAGCAGCTGTATGTGTGTGTGTGTGTGTGTGTGTGTGTGTGTGTGTAGAGCTTTAACATATATACATATATGTATATGTAAAGCATAACAGGATGTTTGCAGAGAGCCTGATTTAAATGTAAACAAAAATAGGTGGAGAAAAAATAGAGTTGGTTTTCAGTGCTTATTTCCCATTTTGTTGTCAGACTTACACCCAGCACTGTATGTGTGTGTGCCCAGTTAGTCAATAAAAACTGCATTCACTGTGAATGTGAATGTGAATACAAAATAGTCGAAAATATTTACATATGTATTTGCCATGCATATTGAAAACTAGGAAAGCTAACTGCAAATTGGTAAACCAAATGTTTTCGTTTTAAATGCGTGTAATATTTATTTTTTTGTTTTGTTTTTGGTTTTTTTTTTTTTTGGATATTTTGGATATTCATTTCGAATGTTGCAACTGAATCGCAGCTTATCTGGTCACATTGGCCATGGCTTGCAGAGTTTTCAATTTTGGTATTTTGCATTACGTTCATGCGAAATTATTTTTGTTGTGCCAATTTTAGTTTGTCTGCCACACAAATTATTTTGTAATATTTGTATTATTATTTCTGTTTGGGGTAGGAAATGAAAATAAAAAATATTCAGTTGCTGGGGGATTATTGGGAGCTATTGTTCAACCTGATCATAATTGTAATTATAATTTTATACATGCAGTAGGTGAAAGTATTTTCAAGTCCATGTTGCAAAGATTTTTTATTAGCTTTTGCAGCTTTTTGATTTGTTGCATTTGTGTATTTTGGTCGGTTCACAAATCTTTTTACTTTACTTGTGTTTTCCGGCATATGCACATTTCAGTCATGAATTTTTGTATTGCCTGTTTTTCTGTTAGCCCTTTTTGTATTGATCCAAAACAAAGCAAAAAAAAAAAGGATACAAAATTCCGCTCGTTGGTTTGCAGCAATTTGTTTGGGTTCCGCTTTGCTTTCTGGGAGTTAATCGTATTTCGTAAGCGGCTTAAAGTGTTTTTTCTTTTTTATTTTTTGTTGTTTTTGTGTATTGCACAAAGTTAAGTGCGCTGAACTTTAGCGCCAAAGTAATTAAAGTTTAACGGGCTCACAAAAAGTGCAGTCAACCAGAAATAAATAAAATAATTAAAGTACCAAACCTGTCTGAAAGCCACAGCAGCAGCTGCAACTCTGCAGTTGAAGTTGTTCTTGTGCAAAAGTTGATTAATTTACCTGCAAAGAAAAATAAAAAGTTGTGTTTTAGTCACTTTGAAGTTGAAATAAATCAGTTGCTGCAATTTCTTAAAGCGAACGTATTTTTATACTCTGATACCGAAGAACGGAAAATTTGGTAGGTAATATTGCTGGTAGTTGTCTTTAAGAACCGATAACACACCTTGGCTTATAATCAACAATGCCGATATTTTGGAAAGTGTACATCGATATATCCGTATATCACTCACAAGGTAACCTCCTCCAAGGATTGGCATATCAATTTTTGGACCACGCCCACAACCGCCGTCCCCAGGAGTTTCGGCCCTAATAATCTGAAATGTGCATATCTTCCATATGCCGATTTTATGACGAAGTTGTGGCATTTTGAAGGTTGCCCATATGTCCATATTCCGATTTTCGGACTATAATTTTGACTTATGTTCCGACCCAAAATTACGTTTTCAACTTTAAATGTAGGATTGATCTCAAGGCCAAGCTGTGTTTAAAACGCCCTTCCTTTTGAAAATGCGTTGAGTTTTGACAAAGTTATGGCATTTTGAAGGTTGCCCATATGTCATATTCCGATTTTCGGACTATAATTTTGACTTATGTTCCGACCCAAAATTACGTTTTCAACTTTAAATGTAGGATTGATCTAGAGGCCAAGCTGTGTTTAAAACGCCCTTCCTTTTGAAAATGCGTTGAGTTTTGACGAAGTTATGGCATTTGAAGGTTCGACCTATGGCCATATGCCGATTTTCGGACTATAACTTGAAACTAAAACTATGGCCATTTTTTAAAGCACTATTTCTAGTATTTGTTAAAAAATGTAAATGTCCATCTATAAATAGCTTATACTGCGAACAAAGCATTGACTAAACTTACAAAACAATCAACAACACAGCGCAATCTTCTAGGGAACCTCGCTTAAATATGCATACAAAAAAGAATAATAATACATATCGAATGTTGTAAAACTGCCAAGCAGCACTCTAAGCAGATATATACATATATATATATATCTATATATATATATATGTGTGCATATATTCATGTAAGCCCTGTGCTGCTGAGATAAGCTGCATCTTATGCAAATGTAATTAAAATGCAGCCGGGCGCCATTTAACAATATTTTATGTTATTTCTCTAAGCGCTGCAAGAGCTGTTAATGTTACAGTAACACTCGCTGTTGTTGTTGTTGCTGTTGCTGTTACTGTTGTTGCTGTTGTTGCTGTTACTGTTGTTTAGGATTATGCAGACTTGCATATTTGCATTGTTTGTGTGTGTGTGTGAGTGTATTTGTGCTTTGGGCATCTCGTTAGCCCCATTTAATGAGCAGCGTGCAACGAGAGCATTTTCAAGTTTTAATTAAAACAAATTAAAGTTAATTAAATGCACTTGGAGACAACTCAACAGCGTCAACAGCGATGCGTCCAGCCGTGAAATTGCTCGTCCATCTAATGTTAATTATACCGTACATAACCTTACAAGCAGTAAACCAGGTACACCTTTAATTCGTCCTCTAACAAATGACTTAATTTGGAAAATTTCAACAAGTGGGGGGTTTTTTTAAATCTCTTACATAAGAGGCCATTGAAAAACCCATAATGTTGTAAAAAAACACACCTATTTTTATATATAACGCATAACAGTCGAATAAAGCTAAACCCGAAAATCATTGAAACTCAAGCTTAAGCTGATTACAAAGCAGCGCCCTCCATTGTTCACATTTCCTTTTTTTTACAACTGCTTTGAGATTATTTTTTCTGATCCTGCGTGTGACCCTAAATTCATCAGTTTATGTAGGAGGGTTGAAATGAGGGAGGGGGCAGAGGGTGTAAACGAAATTTACACTCATTTTTTTATTTATTTTTTGTTAAAATTTCAACAGAATTATGCGCATTTTCTTGATTTTTTAATTAAATATACAAATTGCTGGGAATTCATCGCTGTTATTCGTCATTTGTTTTGTGAATTAAAAATAAATCTAATTTGGTTTATTATTGTGCGTATGCCAAGTGCAGAAATTCTGGCAAAGGTGGCGAAGCATTTTTTCTTTACCTTCATAATAAACAAATTAAGGCCACACAATGGTTAGTCGGAAATTTAATTAAATTCCATTGTTGATTGATTGAGTTTGAAATAATATTGCATTACTTAACTCGGTTGCGTCTTGTAAAATCATTAAGTGTGAATAACTTAACAAAATGTTGCACAATGCCAGAGGCGTTAGTTAATGCAATAAAAACATGACTCTGGAAATAATAATAACAATAACAACATATATGAATAAACAAAATATTCTTGATTCTGGTTTTGATTATTCAAGTATCAAAAGTGAAAAAATATTCAAATATAGACTTTAATTTGAAATGTTTAAGTTTTTAATATAAGTTTATGCTTGTCATAATAAATTATTCCTAAATTCCTATTTTTAGAATTAACTTATTTGGTTAAAACTTATTTTAAGATATGTTCCTCTGACAACATCTGTTTGACATTCGCAAAAAAAAACAACAAAAAATTACTGGATTTTAATTAAGAAAATAGTTTTCTTATTTGGGCCAACTTCCATGCCATTTATGGCTAAGACAAACAGCCGCAAACTGAAGGGAAAAACTTGACAAAAGACGTAGAAATGGAAAATTGTGCGACACATGTTAAAATTTTGCCAATGCTGTAAATTCCCGTTGTCAGTTTAAAGAGAGAGAGAGAGACGAAGTGTTGCATTGAGTTAAAATCGATAATTGTAGTGCAGTGTTACAATCCGCTTAAATAAGTGCTGTAAAGTGCAAAGTGTGCCATTGTCGCTTTATTATTTTTATAATTATCAATATTTGATGGGAAACATGCGTGACACAAATGCGGCTGTGGCATTTGTGTCTGCCTCAATGCAATTATAATCAAAATGGAATCATATTTTTTATCCACTTGCTGTCTCTCTCTAGCGCACTTAATTACTTTCGCAAAAAATGTCACAAGTGTGGCTGCCACTTTTTTTTCTTTTCTGTTCTCTGTTTGTGGCATGATTGTCAATTTCATCAGCAACATCATCATGATCTTTGGCATCAGCATCATCATCGTCATCATTGCGTCAAGTAATGTGCACACAAAAAATTGCTGTCCATTTAACAGAATATATCAAATAGTTGCCGCATTGTTGCACTTACACACACACACACACAAAAAAACACTCAGAGACGAGAGCAACAAAAAATGCTAACAACACAAAAGGCAGACGATACACGAAAAAGTCACGTCAACAATCTGGCAACACGTTGCAAGTGGCAACGCACACTTTATCGCCACCATTGTTGTTATACATATATATATATATATGTATATAATTTTTTTTATTTTCATTTTGTTGTATCTCTCTGCTGTCCGTTGGCCATGTTGCCCCATAATTTGTGCGCGTGCAAAAGATAGAAAAGCATTTCGCTTGGCTTTTGCGCGTGGCACGTGCCACGTACCACTGATTAATTGCAGTTGCTCGTTGGCCACTGGTCACCGACCTGGTCACAAAAGTTAAGCTGTTAAATGTTTAGCAAGCGACTTTCAATTGCAACACAGCAACGAGCAACAAAAAACAAGCCCCAAGCCCCAATCCAAAAGTAGCAGCACGTTGTGGCGCCCTCTGTTGGGCGCTTCGCTAGCAGCTACAGTGGTCTCTGCGTAATTAAAATTGTCCGTTATGGGTTTTGGCTAGCAATCTAAATGCATAACTTTTAATGAATTTGGAATTGTTAAGTTATGAGAAAATTGTCTCTTGGCAACTTTTGATTTTAAGGACTTTTGATAAATTATTGTTATTTTCTCATCTCTGCTTGGTATACAAAAAATGATGATTAAGAATTTAAATCTGTAAATATTTTTAAAATCCTACTTTTGAGTAATCAAACCGAAATCTAATGAAAGCCTATGAAAATCAATTAGTTTCTTTTTATTTTATAACTGTTTTTTTTTTTTTTTGTAAATAAATAATTTTATAATTAATATCCCACTAAATTCGCATAGATAAAAAAATTTAAATAAGAAATTTTATATGCTTTAAAATTAATATTTTTAAATAAACATAAATAAATAATACCAAATAAATCATTTACAATGAATAAACAATGGATTTTACACAATTCCCAGAGCAAATAAATAACTTTTGTCAATCAATTATTATTGTGTGTACAGTAAATATTAACTATAACTGTTTTCAACAGCACTAGTGTTTTCCTCTAAGGAGTACCCACTGTACCTGTTGTTTATCTTACGTGTTCAGGCTTAAGTTCATTTTGTTATTTGAGCTGTTCGTATTGCCTGTTTTCCAGCCTGATTTCTTCGTACAAAGGATCCAAAGGAACCAAAGAAGCCTGTTTCTCATTGTGATACTTCATTTTTTTTTGTTTTTTTGTTTTTTTTTTTTTGTGCTGATGCAGCAGGACTCTTGTTTCAACTCGACTTGAGTGGAATTGAGTTGAGTTTCGTTTAGTTGACTTTTGATTCTTGGCTTCTGCTTCGCCTCAGTGTTTGCTGATGCCGTGTTTAAGGCTTGACCTCGTTTTTAGCCATTACAGTGGCCCACACAATACCAACCCTCCCCCTCCCCCGCCCGATCCACCTACCCTCTTCCACTCTCTCTCTCCCTTCTAACTACCCGTATCTGTTTTCCCAATGGCAATCAGTGTGCACCTTGTACAAAATTAAGGCTCAACAATCAGTGCCAACTCAGGGGTTCAATAAAAACTATCATGCTACAAAAAAGAAGAAGAAGCTGCAACAACAACACCATATTGTAATAGTAGTTGCACAGCACTCTTCGGCTTCATCTACACTGGCATCTGCTCTTAATTTGTGTGTCGGCCAATGTTTAGTTTAGTCTTTTGGTAAACTTGACTCATGCCCCAATTCACGCTAAAAACAGCTGCTGAAGGTCTAAGCTGAAAATAAAATTAGCTGTTAACAGAACTGAACTTGTCCTTGTAGACTCCCCTCTCCCCCTAACCTTTTTTGATTATAAACTTTTTTGAATTATGCGACTCAATGTGACCACAAAAAAAAAAATAAAATAATAAAAAATATATAAAGAGAAGTCGAGCAAAAGCAAAAGCTAAACTGTAGTCAAGAGTGGGCGACAGATAAAATAATGGTAATAGCCTTTGAGGGTTCTCAAGCCAGGGCTGGGAGTTGGGACCTCACACAATTGCACTCCCTGGCATTGTCCGTCTGTCTGTCTGTCTGTTTGTCTGTGTGTCTGGCAACAGAGCAACAGGGGACAATAAACATTGCTTCACTTTCATAATAATGATGATAACAGCAAGCGTGCATTGTAGGAATGAAGAAATGTTAACTTGGATTGGCTCCTTTGCTGCCTTAAGGAATGTTGCACAAGTTGTAAGTGTGCACAATGTGGCAAGTATATAATCGACAATCTAATATACATTTTTGAATAGTAAATAGAAATGGCAAAGTTATTTTTATGCAGCTGGTTTTGTGCAATCACAAAATAAATAAAAAGCTAAAGACATTTTTTTTATTTCCAAGGAAAACATATTTTGAAAACCCTTAAATCACAATAAAAGGAATTTATCACAAAAATATTGATATTTGATTACTTTAAAAAAGCACAAAACGGAAAACATAAAATTGACCATCTGCTATAAAAGTTTTAACCATTAATAAAAATAGCAAAGTTACTTTTATGGAGCTAGTTTTATGATTTAGATGACATCCATTTTTATGTTTCCTAAAGCTAAGCATATTTTAAAAACACAAAAAAAAATTAAATTAATTTATCACAAAAATGTTGATATTTTATTACTTTAAACATATTTAAATGCAAAGCATATAAAAATGCTTAAGAATTACTGTTAAATTAAAGTTCACACATTAAAAATGTTATAATAGAAAATATAAATAGCATAATAATTATAGGAAGCTAGTTTTCTGATTCCGAAAGTTTTCGATTTCATTTTATTATTTTTTCAAGCTTAAATGACAAAACCTTGAAAGCATCCCACTCAAAAATACAAGTTTTTTTTTATTACTTGAAAGCAACTTAACGACTTTCTACAACAAATGAATCGCTTAATCTGTATTTTCATTAAATTGCAAAACATACAGAAAAAATTCATATAAATTCCTGCAGAGCAGCACACAACACACACACACACACACATAGAAACGCACATTTATATTTTTCATTCGGAAAACTCACAAATAAAATGCCCACAAACTTAGTTTTAGCTGTTTTTCTTATTATTGTCCACGTCTCCAGTCGGAATAACAGAAAAAGTCTGCGCTTCTTTCGAGGCATTTAAACTTGTTATGAGCTCAGCTTGATGATGAAGAGGGGGGTGAGTGGGGAAGTGTGGGAAAGGAAGGGGGAGGGTAGAGGGAGTGAGATGATATAAGTTTACCGCCAAGGGCCAAAACACTTGAGCTCAATTGTGCACGCGTTGACAATGCGAATTACAAACAGAGAAGAGGAAGCAAAAGCAACAACAACAATAATCTTGGTCAAACAGTTTAGCGAGAACTTAACTTAAGTTGGCTTAAAGTTGACGCTACTGACGCTCTTAAAGCCAAATTGAATTGCTCAAGTCAAAAGTTGATCGATTTCTATTTTGTTTACACCTCTCTTTTTTTGGAGCCAAATTCAATAAAAACTAAAGTCAAATGAAATGCTTGCAATAATAAAAACTATTCGCAAACTTTGACTTGACTATTAAAGGAGCAAATGAGGGAACACAAAGAAAAGAAAAGAGAGGAACAAAATAAAACTCCTTTTGTCCATAAAATTGGGTTTTTGATGCTGCTGCTTCGACAGACAGCCAAAAAGTTTTTGGCAAATGTAGTTTACCATTTTATGGCATTATCTTTTCCCACTCGACGCAGACAACTTTTCCTCTCTCCAATTTGATGCATTTATCGTTATTCGATGTCGGGTGAGTTAATGGATGGATCGATGGATGGATGGATGGATGGAAGAATGTGTTTTCTCAGCTTGTTAACACCCTAATTATGGGCACAGTAAGTTTGTGACGAGTTCTGGAATGCTTTGGAAAAGGCAGCTTAGGTTTCTTTAAATTAACAAAAGTAAATCTAATTTGCGGTCTAAAGAGGATTATTTTAATTGTTACAATTCCTCAATTATTATTAAATTATGAAGTTTTTTAATTCTACAGCTGACGGACTTTGCATCTATTCTTGATTACAAATCCCGACAGGGTTTCAAATATACAGTATATTGCAGTATATAACGCAAACGCTTGTCTTGGAGTCAGCAAAAACATAATTAAATTATAAAAAGCAATGTATAATTATATTTTGTAATTATATATATTTAAAATATACTTTATATATTTTGTGTGTATTTAACATATTTGATAAAGAGTAAATTTATTTAATAAGCAACAGAAATTTTCATGCTTTTTGTCTCAGCTCATTTTGTGTTTTTAGTTTTAAATGCGCTCTGGGGATATTAAATATTTATATATTTATTATTTATTTATTATTTTTTATATTATTTATTATATTCGTTATTGTTGTTTGAGATATTCTATGCATAGTAAGGGTATTTAAATTTAGACAAAAATGTTTGCTTTTTTGCTCAGCTGATTTTGTGCTTTTATTTTTATAGTTTGTTTATATCTGTGATCACTTTAGAGTCACTTCTTGCAGACCTGCATTCCATCAAGCCTGGGTTTT